>JACEIK010006032.1:59162-71927 GCA_018107945.1 Datura stramonium
CTAGAATCTATAAATTTAAAATTTTAATTCTGCATCTGAGATTTTTATTTGGATTTGTTGACTTGTCATATGTCGTCGTTTCTATATTTATTGTTAGCCCTACTAATTCGAATTCGTTTGGCGTAGGATCTATTAAACAGGGGAAGCATATATTGTAGATGTTTTTTCATTCCTCGTTCTTGAATGCACAACCTTTAGCTAAAGATGAATGAATATCATTTATCCTGCCAATACCCCTTGATCGTTTTTAGATTCTTAACTTTGTCGAATTATTTACTTGAATTGTGTTCCATAATAATGTCAAACTTCATCTTTGATTTATTTATTTGTTCGTTTCTTAAATATTGACATCCTTTATAACAAATAAAATCGTGTACCCCGTTGAAGATGGGATGAAGTGTGTAACACGCCATGTTAAAGATAGGTTTTGGATTAGACAGGAATTACGTGAAACTTTTCATAGTGAAAAACTCATGAAGATATAGTTTCTTTAAATACAAAAAACAAAAGATAATTAGATTTTTATTGAACGGGCGTCGTGAACACACCAACTAAAAAGTAATACCGGCTAACGTTTTCAATCTTCAATTTAACTTCATAAATAATAAAATAAACTCATTTGACAAGATTAGATCTAATTCTCTTTCTAACATATTTTTGATTCAAGTAAAAGAAAAAGAGGATAATTGCATGAGGATAGAGAGGGGGTGGAAAGTAAACATGGGCCAATTGGGCCGAATACATAAATGGGTCAATTGGGCCAAATACATAAATGGGCCAAAACATATAAGACCTTTCATTCCTATCTCAACATGAAAAGTTCCAAATGTGTTAAATTAACAGGTAGTATTCTTTTAAAAATATAAAAATAAAAAAATTAAAAGGTATTTTAAAATAAAAGACCTTTCTAATGTTTCATTTTTTGAAAACCTTTTCGAAACATTTTAACTCGTACATTTAAATATGTCATAATATTTCTAAATAGCAAGTTAGAAGAGCATGCCATTAAAGATAAATTGTAAGGGATCCCAGGTGTCAAAGCGTGAATTCTTTATCATACCTTTTCATGACAGCGCTACACTTTAACCTATTTTTTTTGTAGTTTTATTCATTATATAACAACGAGAAAAGATACATTTATAATTCAAATGTTGTGTTCATCGAAATAATATAGTACAATATAATATAATACGATACATTATAAAATAATACGTAATAACCATCTAAACAATACATAAGACCGCCTTGTTGTACAGCTGACCTGACTGGAAAAAAAAAGATCATGTTTGATACGCACCTAAATAGATAATCAATCAACCTCGATTCTCTTAACCTAAAGCGATCTTATATTTAAGTAATTATCATTTGATAAATTAATCATAAATGAAAATTTAATTTTTGTTTAAGTTTAATTTTGTGATACTTCGTTGATATGATCAACGAAGTCCTTTTTTATTTATTTAAAAAACACTTCGTCTGACGTTTCAACGATGTCGCTGAAAAGTGCTCCCAATTGGCTGTAAAAAACATTTTTTTTTCTTCAAAAAACTCCTATATGTGTTTCTGCTCGATCCAATTCATACTTCCTCTCTTTTACAACTTAACCCCAACACTAATCAAGTTCCCAAGCAGACCGTTGAGCTTTCTCTGGTAATTTTTTTCATCAAAAAATTATTCTTTTTTGTTTACTGGGTCTTCACATTCTTGTCTAAATATTCACCACATTCAACTTTTGAACAATTTTTACGTTTTGGAATTTTCGTTCACAGAGGAGTAGAGGGGATTTGCTAATTGGGTTTCTTTTCAAGATCTGATCTTTGATTTTGTATATACAGAAGCAAGCGAAGGGGGAAAATGGGACTAGTGTTTTCGCGATTGTTCTCTTCGCTATTTGGGAATAAGGAAGCTCGGATCCTAGTTCTTGGACTCGATAATGCTGGCAAAACAACAATTCTCTGTATGATTTACTGGTTTTTCTGGATACCCTTTTGCTTATTTTGTGATTTGGATTCTGGGTTTTCATATTGAGTTTGATTTGTATGATGATTCCTTTTCTCTTTTTCTTTTTTTTTTTCTATTTGGATGCAGATCGTCTTCAGATGGGTGAAGTAGTTTCCACTATTCCAAGTAGGTTCTCCTTGAATCTTTTTTTTTCTTTCTTTCAATATTTTTGTGAAGTGAATGATTACTTATGTCACTCTTCATCCAGATTTGTTTGTCCCCTTTAGACTAGGCTCAATCTTACCAAATTTTCAGACTAATCCAAAACCAATTAATTCTAGTCACAAAGAAATAAGATATTAATCGACACAATAGTTAGTATTAGTTGCAAGTTATCGTGTACAAAGGACCATGTATTTCATTTAAGAGTTTTAGTTAAAAAGACCATTTTTTGGGAAAGGGAAGAGTATTACTAATGCCGAGTTGATTACAGATAGATTTAGCCATATGAAATTGTGACTTGTCAAATAAAATAAAAAAAGAAATTGTGGTGATTGGCTGTAATTTTGTAATCTCTCTTTTTGGGTCTTGAGGTAGAATCGTCTCTACAAAATTTCATTGTGCCATCTATGGGTGGGAAATTTAGCCGCCTGGCAAACACTAGTAGGGTGTACATGAAGATTTAGATTTGAAGCAAACCCATACTCCAGTGGGATTTGAACCTTGGCCTCCACCTTAATGATTGAGCTATAACTTCATTGCATTTTCTTACATTCTTTAAGTG
This sequence comes from Datura stramonium, assembly GCA_018107945.1. Classification (NCBI taxonomy): domain Eukaryota; kingdom Viridiplantae; phylum Streptophyta; class Magnoliopsida; order Solanales; family Solanaceae; genus Datura; species Datura stramonium. The sequence goes on from JACEIK010006032.1 coordinate 61,888, forward strand.
AAGAGAGGACATGGGTTTTCTTTTGTATCTTTCTCCTGTTTGTTTTGTAATGGATGATTTTGTTGATTTTCATGATGCAGCAATTGGATTTAATGTTGAGACGGTGCAGTATAACAATATAAAGTTTCAAGTTTGGGATCTAGGTAAGTTGATGGATTGTTTTGCCGTTTGCAGCAACCTTGTCTTAGTTTCATTTCATGATATGTTCTACTGAGTTTTTGTCGCAAATGATATAGTAATTGAATTCTTTAGGAAATTCTCTAGTCAGTTTTCCAGAACCTTAACTAGATTTTTTTAGAAAAATGCTTCTCTCTGTGCCCAGTTTTGTAAGAAGCTCAATCTTTTCCAGCTTTAACCTCATAAGACACTCATTTTATGCTCTTTGCTGACGTTTTTATCTATAGTAAATGTTTTCCGTAAAATTTCCGTAACTCCAAGTCTTTAACTAAATTTTGTCAGGCAGGAACATTTCCGTTCTGCCCAGTTTTCTGAAATTAGTTCAATCTTTTGCTGCTTTTCGCACAAGACACTAATTTCATGCTCTTTGATGCTTTTACGTGGCTAAATATGTTCAATAGCGATTGTCACAGGCACTCATAATTCAAAAATGAATAATCAGTTCAAGTAAATTGTAACAACTTTCATTTATCTCTAGATTAAGCCTCGTATCAGCATATTGGTTATTGGTGTCTGGCGTTTTGTAACCTAAAGCGTGCACCAAAGGGTTTGAGCTAGTGGCAATGAAGTGGGAGGAGATCTATGAGATGTCTGGTTCAAATTCAGGCGGAGGCAAAAACATTAGGTGATTTCTTCACATCTACCTAAGCCTTGACGTACAGAGTTACCTGGTAACTTTGCTGAGAGGTAGCATCATAGCAGGTACCCCGTAGAACAGTCGAGGTGCACGTAAGCTGGCACGAAAACCACCTTTTTATTTTTAAAAAATTGTATCCTAAACCTTAGTAACTAATGTGCATGTCTTGACAATGGTGGGACAATCATAAGATGGATGGAGTCACCAAGGGAGCAAAGAGGGAAAGGACCACTAATGGCTTCCGGGGTAGGGTGTTTGGGGAGGGGTGAAGTTTACCATATCCCAAAGCAAGTGTTTTATTCAACTGAAACACAAGCTTTTATGAGGCAAGGAAAACCGGAAAAACAAAAGGAAATATTTGAATTTAGCAAAAGATGAACTGGAATGTAATACCATGAAACTTTAAACAACAAACTAGCATATTTCCATTTGATGAAGTGAATAAAGAAAGGTAAATCGAGTAGAGGTTCCTTCTCCAAAAAAAAAGAGAGAAAGAAAGAACATATTAAGCGACATACTTCTCTTTTGGTACAATGAAGTGTTTTTAAAAGGAGTAGGAGAGCTTTTTTCAGTTCACTTTTTTGTTTCCTTGTTAGTTGTGGTATTGTATGTTATGCCGTTCCATTTGCACATTAGTGCATCTTCCACCTTAAAGATAAACCTGTATATGTTTTTTTCATGAGGGACAATACAACACGATTATGACATCTAACATTCTATAAGATAACAATAAACATTACAGGCACGTGCAAGCTAAACTCATTATCTTGGGCCAAGCACGTGGAGATTCTTTTTGATAATGGATGGCGATAGACTCAAACCCAGGACCTCTGTCCATTCTAATACCATGTTGATGTCTGTGACTATCTCATCCAATGTTATTAAAGTCATTGCTTTGTTGCTTAAAGCGATGCGAAGTGAGTTGGCTGAGCAGGGGATCTCCCAAGTGGAGGGTCTCAAGTTCAAAACTCCCTACATGCTTTCTCGGTCGAGCTTGGACTGCCACGAAAAAAAAAAGATTCAAAGTCTTGGACTTATCTCAAGTCCTCAGCATGTGATCTCACTGGTTACTGCTTAAAAGAATGTGCAGTTTCACATGGTGGACATGTATCCCAAGTCCTTATATTGTAAATCATTAGCTTGCTTTACTGCAGGAGCTTCTGATGATTTTTATCTTCTTAAAAAAGAGTTTCTGATGATTGTCATTAGACAACTTCACCATTCTGCTTGTTTAATTTGTGAAGTATCTGATTGCTTTAGCTACATTTCCTTGTGATTTACACTTTTTCTCATCAAGTTTGTTTTGCTATATCATGGTAAGTTTTCAACTAAGAGTAACATAAAGAAAGACTAGTATAGGGATAGGTTGAGGTTTGACAGCTTTAGGCAGAAAGGAAAGGATGATGTGATGAACACAAAATGAATTTTGTTTCTGCTTTATGGAAAACAGCGAAAGAAGAATGTTATCCTTTTAGAGAAATGCTAAAGTAAACCTCGTCATTGTAATAGAAAAGAAGTGTAATAATGTAAATCTCTCTGATTATTCAGACCATAGACCATTTGTTTAGGGCTCTTCTCATTCCTCTCATCTCATTTCCCTTTTTCCTTTAAATTATTTCTTTGCTTTTTGGGTGTTTTTTGACAGATTTGCTTTTGTTGCTTTCTTCATCATAGCATCATTTCTATTTATTTTCATCTCAACCTAGAATCAACAATATGACTTTCTTCTAATTATGTTTCTTTTTTCACCTTTTTTACGATGGTGCAGGGGGACAGACTAGTATCAGGTAACTTCTAATTGGCTCTCAAACTTATACTAAAAAGAATTGTACATTTTATATCTTTTGTATCTATCTTGAAATCTACAAATGTGCATGGTGGATGTCAACTTCATTGATTAATATGCTCGTCTCCCCCATCAGTCTGTCCTTCATCTCTCTTCTGGTTGAGGTGCTAGTGCAGACTTTTGATATCTTTTATAAATAATGTCATACTGCACACATCTAGTTGATGTCTAGAGTTCTTTACTTTGATGACCAATGTCATAAGTGGTTCACTTCTTTACCCTTCCAAGTTTTCACTCTCTGATAAGATTTCAATGGGTGGTAATGCATAAAACTGGATGTAGGACTGCTTGCGAAACTAAAATGAAGGGATTTTCGTGTTCTCTTTCCATGTGATTTAGGATTTGGTTCATCAGTGAGGACATGAAATAACAAGTTAATTCGGGATTATGAGGCTGAAACTTGAAGTTCGATCATCGATGTATTCAAAACCTGTTTTTTTCTCAATATATGCAGTATCTGGAAATCAGATCTGTTGATTTTAGTGCTTGTGCATAAATGTTATGCCATGAGACACCCTCTTCCACTTCTTTAGCTTATAGAAAATTTTTCAGTAAGTATAGGCAAATTTTATCTACTATCAGAGTGACCCAAGAGTTAGCAATCTTCCGTTATGGTATGATTTAGAGCCAAAATGCTTTCTGGACTTGGCAAATAGAGCATCTTCCTTTTAGACAATTCGTCTCTGTCTTAGGGTTGTAGCATATTGGAGAATTACTATATGTGTCCCAGTGGGCTTGTGTTACCCTTTTGCTGCTCTGTCCAAATCTATATGTTCCTTGACAAAATATGCCATGAAGTGGTTTGGCCTTTACACATACTAGGAGAAGTTTGAATAAAGTTCTTTATGCAATAAATTTTACCTTGAAGATCTTGTCTCAGCAACCATATCAATTGAGGAAAGAGTTCTTTTAGTTTTGAAAACACTAAAGATTCTTCTCTCTGCTTAGTTTGGAAAGAAACCAGGGAAAGAGATGTCTTTGGTCCATCTATGGGCTTTTCTTTTGTGAACCAGATAGCAAGTGAAGACAACAATTTGAATCTTGGGATGCCATAGCAAGCTTATGCTTTTGTCCAAATCTCTATTATGACGTTTTGACACACTGCTGGTAAGAGTTTATTGACTCTTATCCATCAAAACAGGAACAATATCTATCAGATTCCCAGGTTGTAGGCTATAACCTAAGTTATTAGTTCAGATAATCACGATTGGCATATCTTTTTTATGTAACCTTCATATGTCTTGAGGACCGGAAGGTGGCAGAGTTCCAAAGCTTGGTCTATTTGCTCCGCAAGCACAGTATTCTTGTATACTGCGGATAGCCATGATGTATGGAGGTGGGGTACAGGGAATAACGGAGTGTTCTCTGTTAAACCTTATTATGAGATGCTTCTGATTAGGGTGGAGGTTGCATTTCCATATAGCTCGAGTAGATCTCCAAAAGTATCGAGAAAGGTGTGTTCTCTTCTTATTTTCACTTGGCTAGCTGCAAGAAGGGTGATGTTGGCAGCTATGAATTTGAGGAAGAGGAAGGTTGCTAATGTTGTTGGTGTTTTATATGCAAGGGTTCGGTGAAGGTGTTGACCATCTCTTCACTCGTCGTTCGGTAATTTCGAGGTTATGGGGGGAAATTGTTAGTTGATTTGGGGTAGTTTGGGTGATGCCAGACACTGTGAAAGAGGTTATTCACTTGGAACTTTGGTTACTATGATAAAAGAAGGAGAAGATGTAGGGCTTGGAATGTTGTGCTGCTAACACTTATGTGGATTGTTTTAAGAGAGAATTAAGTGCTTTTGAGAGGGTAGAGATGAATTTTGTATGATTGAGCATTATACTCTTATCCTATATTTCGTTTTGGTGCACCCATAAAATTCCTTTATGTTTTGATGGATTGGTGTCTTTTGTAGAATACCATGTATTTTTGTATGTTTTCTAATACATCTTGTATACAGGTGTTCTGTTTTTTGCCCAACCATTAATAAAATTTATTACTTTATCAGAAATTGTCTTCAGGCTTGAGTAAAGCCAAGTCAAACCTGCCTTTTTTCTGGGGACATCTGGGTGTAGGGGGTTGATTCTTCAATTCAGTGCCTCAAAAACTGAACCATTTAATGACTTTTAGACATACAAGGTCTATATCTAGAGTAGGTTCTAGTAAATCACTCTCGCTTCCCTGGTTAAGCCTCATAATGTTTATCTCAGCTTCTTTTGATACTGTGTACCTACTATATCTGAAATTTTAAGTGCCATCATAATGTTTATCTCATCTCCCATTTCGTGGTTTTTTCAAATGCGGAAAGGTCCTTCATGGGTTCTTTTGCTGCTTAGGCCATACTGGAGGTGCTATTTTCCTAATACTCAAGCTATAATCTACGTTGTTGACTCAAGTGACACTGATAGGCTCGTGGTTGCTAAAGAGGAATTCCATGCCATATTGGAGGTACCTTTTCCTTGCTGCTCTCTCACTCTCTATATGTATATGTGTGTGTGTGTATGTGTGTGTGTGTATATTATTAGGTTCTTATTGTGACCAAGTGATGCTAAATAAGACGTATCATATATTATTAGGTTCTTATTGTGACCAATTGATGCTAAATAAGACGTATCTTTTTGTTTTGGATTCAGATACTGTAAATGCTAAAAAACTTGATTTACCAAAACAACGACTGTCGGCTAGTATTGCAAAAGAAATTCATATATATGTATGTGTGTGTGTGTGTGTGTGTGTGTATCCTGCTTGTTGATATTAGGTTCTTGTTGTGACCAATTAATGCTAATATTCTTCTTGTGACCAATTGATGCTAAATAGGATGTATATTTTTGTTTTGGATTCAGACACTGTAAATGCTAAACAAACTTGATTTACCAAAACAACGGCTGTCGGCTAGTATTGCAAAAGAAATACTTCTTGTCCTTTTCAATGTTTTCCTGTTAAGTGAAAGAATTCTGAACACACAATAATACCCCAAAAATTGGCTTTAAGAATATATAAAACTTGTAAAACTATAAAACAGATAGTTAAGCAGAAGCATAAGGCAAAACTGTAAAATGTATGGAACATGTTGTGTCATCCCTGCAATAAATGAAAGCAATCTAAGAAAATCACGCAGTCCTTTTGTTTTACTTTTTCCAAACATTGTTATGCAATGCATCAAAAATTTAGTAGATAATTCTCAAACACAAAGCTGCATTACGCATGGAAATTGAAAAGAGAGATTTGTAGATAATGGATCAAAAATAATTCTACATCTGTTTGACATAAAGAAATTTCATTGAATAATCAAAGCTTCTCAAAAGCTCCCTAAAGACTGTGTTTCTCATAAAATTTTATAGCACATATAAAAGTTTAATATGTTAAAAAATTAGTTGAAGAAATGGAACCCGAAGATATATCAGGCAAACATTATAGGACGATTCAGTTATTTCAAGCTATTGGATGCAATGGAGGAAGGCAAGGCCTAAATGAGGATATGAGGAAATTAAAAAAGAAACAATCAAAGCTGAACTAGGTTCAGCATTATAAAGGTTTGAGATGTAGAAGAGAAAGATGATTTTATTTATGAACAACAGGCTGAGAAAGGTTGGCTGGTTTTGGTTGCGGTGGAGGGACATTAAGGTTTGGTGGTTGCGATGCAGTGGTTGGAGTAGCTGGGGGGCTACAGATGTGGTAACCTCCGAGGTGCAACGACTATATGTGTGAGTGATGGGTGGCTTACTGGTTGTTGCCGGAGAAAGGAGAGTAGGTGCTGATTGAGTGGGGCAGGGAGAAGCAGAGGTGCTTGCTAGATTGGAGGGAGAAGGTGGAGATGTACCTGAGCTTAGCGATGCCGCTATGGAAGGAACAAAGAGAGACCTTTGTGCAAACGGAGACAATGGCTGAGGTAGTTCAAGACAATGTGGCTTTGCTGGGATAGCAGTATCCGTTTCTTTTGGTGGAGATAAGTCATCCCAAGAAATCTTCAGATTCTGATTTTTATAATTAGAGAAAATATTGGTAAAAGGATAACTAGTTTAAAAAAATATTACATCTCTTGAAAGATAAACTTTGGAGGTGGTTGGATCAAAGCATTGATGACAATAATTTTATTTGAAAATCGCAAATAGACACAGGGCTTTGATTTTGAATCAAGCTTATTTTGTGCATATGGTTTTAGCCATGGATAACATAAAAAACAAAAATTTTGACATTGTCATAACTTGGAGATTTTTGTAATAAAATCTCGTATGGACTATTATCTTTTAGATTTGGAGTTGTCATTCTGTTTATGAGAAAAACAACTTGTTGACATGCAAAACTCCAAAATGTGGCTGGTAAAGAAGCTCGGTGCATCAGAGTTTTTATAGTCTCGACAACATGGCGATGTCTTTCTACCACAACAACTCTTTGAGGAGTATAAGGTGGGGAAATTAAGTGTTCAATGCGTTGTGATTTTAAATAAGAAGTTAAACTTTGAAATTCACCTCCTCCGTGTGTATAGAAAGATAATATTTTTGTTTGAAACCAACACTTGAGTAATAGTATCTTTTTCTATAAATGGACAAAACTGGTGATGGGCCCCACAGGTCACTGTAAATAATTTGCAGAGGCTTGTGATTAGAGTTTGTAGAAAATGATTGCCTGTGGCTTTTATTTGATTGGCATGAGTTACAAATAGAAAGGGAGTCTTTTTTAACTGGAATTGAAAATTTAATTAAAAATATATCTAAAGTACGGCATGTTGGATGCCCCAAACGCCAATGCCATAGATCTAAAGACACAACCACATTGCATTGCGGTTGAGAAGAAGGATTGTCTAGCAGCCACTCATAAAGGCGTCTTCTACTCCGTCCTTGAACTAAGGGCGCCCCCGTACTCAGATCCTTCACAAGAAAAGAGAATGGAAAAAATTCAATAGATGATTTATTATCACGGCAAAATTGAGAAACTGAAATCAAGTTATTGGCAATGGAAGGGGAGTATAGTATTGGATAGTTGAAAGCTAAAATTAGATGCATATAAATCAGTGTTACCAGTGTGAGAAACTGGTATGTTGTTACCATTTCCCATAGTGATTTCTTCCGGACCATTGTAGTCGGTAATGGTTGTGAGAGTTTGGGCATCCGATGCAACAGGGTGTGTAGCCCCTAAATCAACTATCCATGGGGAAGATTGCTGCATGCGTTGTCTAGCAAAGGTGGCTCGTGCCTGAAAATGATTATGAGACTGAGAGCGACAAACACGAGCAGAGTGTCCAGGTCGGTCACATAACTGACCACACTGAGTTGACTTCTTGCGGATTGGTGCGACGATTGCGCCCGGGATGATAACGGTGCTGCTGGTTGTTGTTTTAACGCCTATTGTTGGTGGCGTTGGTCCTTGTTTGATGGGTAGTCTTTTGAGCAACAACAACAATAATTATGTTGGACTGAGCCGGAGCATTGTGTTTGAGGAAAAGCTCGTAATCAATAAGATTTTCAAGTTCGGCATATGAAATTGGGGTGTCACGTGCTCGAATTGCTGCTGAGATTTCTCTATATTCTGATCCAAGACCAGTGAGAATCTTGACAATGAGTTCGGCGTTGGTGACCGGAGCTCCTGCAGTTGCAAGCTCATCGCAGAGAGATCGGACTTGATTGAGATAGTCCATTACATGAATCTTTCTTTAGAGAGACGGGCGAGGCGATCTCGCAAGGTGAATATGCGAGTTTGCGACTTATTAGCATAAGCAGTATGGAGGGAATCCCAAGCTTCTTTTACAGTAGTTGCAGCGGCTACAATGGCAGCAAGAGTTGGATCTATTGATGCTAAAATTGCATTCTGGATCAATTGGTCCTGGCGAAACCAATTAACATACTCGGGGTTGGCAATTGTCTGGTTGTTTGTGATGGTGGTCTCGACAGGAGTAGGGATAGTCCCATCTAGATGACTATAAAGATTGTGTCCTCTCATGAGCATGGACACTTGTGCTTTCCATAGGGAGAAGTTATGGCTGCCAACAAGTCTAATCGGAAGCTGGGTAATCGAGTTGAATTGAACAATGGTGGTAGTGTTGGTTGCATCGGAATTGGTAACCGAGGGTGCCATTTGTGGTGGGTGGGAAATAAGGAACTTAAAACTCTGTGAGGAGAAAAAAGCCCTTGATACCATATAAAGGTTTGAGATGTAGAAGAGAAAGATGATTTTATTCATGAACAACAAGCTCATTATATAGAGCAGATACATATAGAAAAATGCTAAACCTAAGATACGTATTAATTTGATAAGATGCAGTGCAGTTAAAATACTAAAATACAGGAAACTATTAAGAGTCCTAAAAATAACAAACTCCTAAACTAACTGGCAACAGTGATTATATGTTAATAAGCATCAGTTGCCAAGAGACAGACTGGAGAAAAATCATGTAGCTTTGGTTGCAGGAAGGTGTCAACAAAACAAGGATCTTCTTATCATCCATTGTAGGAGCAACTTCATTGAGCACTTGATCATTAAGAGTAGGGCAATTCTTTGGAGGAGGAGGAGGCTAAAGAAGCTGTTCTTAACTATATTAGTAGTTCAGTACCTTGATGAGGAGAAAGAAGAATAGAGGACATTCATGGATGAAATAACTTCTTTAGACAATTAACAAGGAGGAGCACCTTGGTTAGACAACCATTTATTAAAGAGAGATCTTGAGGCAAATCGCTCTCTTGAGGCTACCTACTAACCTTGTTCTTGAGGCGAGTCGCTCTCTCGAGGCTTCCTACTAACCTTGTTCTTGAGGCAAGTCGCTCTTTTGAGGCTACCTACTAACCTTCTACTCTAATTCTCGACCTCCATACCCTCTTGTCTTTATTTAGTAGTAGTATTTAGTAATCGCGTAGTTTCCCTTTCTTCAATGTTTTTTTGCTATCTGTTGCTCCATTTTGCTTTGTAGCGTGATATGTTGCTGTCATTTCTTTTTCTTCCTGCAACCTTTTACCGAATAACTTCACTCTTTGAGCCGAGGGTTTATCGGAAACAACCTCTCTTCCCCGCAAAGGCAGGGGTAAGGTTTGCGTACATCTTACCCTCCCTAGACCCCACTTGTGGGATTACATTGGGTATGTTGTTGCTGAGTAGCCTGACAAACACTCCTACTTGTTCCGTTTTAACAAGCCGCCCCTTGGACTCTACATGTTTTCATCTAAACACTTTTAATTGTTAAGGTTCACTACTTTAAATCCCTCTTACTGATGACTGAGCACATGTGGCAACTTGCTGATTGAGTCGGACAAAATGTGTAAACTTCATGCTGTAACGAGCGTGAAAATATAAATTGGGACTACGAAAATATTAAAACAAGAAGAAAAAAAAGACAATCTTATTTAATAAAAAGAAGAGATATGCCTCTTCCAGTTCATTCCCCCACCCCAAACCCCATTT
>JACEIK010006032.1:72004-85995 GCA_018107945.1 Datura stramonium
CCCTCCCCTCACTTCTTTTGCTCTTTATTCTTTAAGATTGGTTTGAAAAAGAGAAAAAATAGAAAAATTGGAGAGTGGAAGATGGGTCAGCAACAGTGTTCAACATTTTTTCAGGTGGTGTCAATTCTGAATTTGAAGGAACTTTTTGAAGATAGAAATGCTGATTCTACATCTTCATGTTCATCAATTTCATTTCTTGGTAATAATAAAGGAAAACCCAAAGAAGTTTTGGTGAGAAATCATAACAGAAGGTATCAAAATTTTAACTTTTTTGTTACAGATCAAAATCAAATGTAATTTGGGTGTTTCACTCTTCCCGTCACGGAGATATCAATGTCAGCAGAAACTCCGACGACCTCTCTCTCCACCCTTCTCTTGTTATAAAAACATTGAGAACAAATTGTAGACGGTGAAAAATGAAAGGGGGATGCTGAAGAAGGGGTTTGAAGCTGATGAGAAAAATGACTGGTAGAGAAAGAGAAGAAAATAATGGAGAGGGAAGGAGAGGGAAAGGACGCGGGAGATGGAGGAGAAACCAATAAAATGGGGGAGGGGGGATATGTTCTTTAGAATAGTCTTTAACTTTTATTTCTTTTCATTTCATTCATTTTTTTTTGTATTTCAAACTTTTTTTAATGCGACATGTTACCTGGATCTGATGTGTCATCCATGTCTGGGCGAGTGAGAAACACACAACGTTGAAGGTGTTTAAAATATTTGTTTTGATTGAGTTGAGGTATTTGGATGAAACCCCGTGGAGTAGAGGGGGTGGCTTGTCAAACAGGACAAGTAGGAGTGTTTGTCAAGCTATTTTAGCTAAGTGATTTACAGAAATAAGCAGTTCTCTGAATAGGCTATAAAGAGGTCTTCTATGACTGTTTTTTCTCAAAACGATTTTTTTTTTGGTGGTGCAAGTTGATTGACAATGTTTTCTTCAAGTTCTCCTTAAAGAAAATGGATGTAAGTAGACCTAAAATCATATGGAAGAAATTGTCTCAACAATCCTATAATCTAATTCATGTAGATTTAGCCCAAGTTACAACACAATGGGAGACAAGAATCTATAGAGGCGACACCAAATCAGTTTGAAATATGTTTTAGTCATGTTAATACGTTTACTTCTGGCCCCATGCTTTCTAGGAGGCTATTAGCTTTGTCAGAGATTTATATTCCAATAGAAATTATAGGGAACTTCTAATACTTATATTTTTATTTTATATAGTATTTGCTTGAGATGAGTTGAATGGAGAAATATGGTTAGTGAGGTTATATAGCCGAACCTCAAATTGTTTGAGATTAGGCATTTGCTGCTCTTTTGATGAATAAATCTCTCCGAGTGTTTTTTAGTTGTAGTTACTCTGCTACCTGAAAGTGACACATGTCCAATTCAAAAGCTTCGCAAAAAGGGATGTTGTAAAGGACTTGAAAACGGAAAAATTGCTCCTATACATGCTTTTTTGAGTCTCTCATACTTTAACTTTTGCAAAGTTAAAGAGCCATTTTGCAGCAAGTGGGAAATAGTCTCTTCTACTTCAGAGGAGTTGTACAAATTATAGAAACACAATTTCGACTACCAGGAAGCCATCTAAGTTTTTTTTTTCCCCTTTTGCATCTTCTAATTTCTAGTTGAGCGTTCTGATTCTAACCTTTTATTGACTTCTGAGGAAGAGCATTTACGATGTATGTTACTTGTGAGGGTGGTCATTGATGATGTGTGTTTCCTTTTTTCCCAGGAGGAAGAGTTGAAAGGTGCTGTTGTCCTCATCTTTGCTAACAAGCAGGTTTGCATCCTTGCTCGTTCTTTTTCTACATAGCTGAGGAAGAAGCTTTGGTCCATTTGATTCTGGAGTAAAGGCAATGTTTTCTTTCATTATAAAGCTATAGTTTTGATTTACTATTTAGTAGTACTAAATTGCTGTGTAGTTCTTCTTTTGCCTCTAGAGATTTGCATGCCAATGTAAGGATAGTCTGAGATTTATAGAACCTCTAGATTCAGAGAATCCTGGTTTGTTTTAAAAGACAAACTATTGGTTATGGACTGAAATAGGCCCAATAGAGTGCACTTGGAAATAGATGATTAATATAGCAGCAATCGCCATCATTTATTCATAGTCTTCAATTCTTGACAGGATCTTCCTGGTGCACTTGATGATGCCGCAGTGACTGAGGCCTTAGAGTTGCACAAGATTAAAAATAGGCAGTGGGCTATTTTTAAGACTTCTGCCATCAAAGGAGAAGGGCTCTTTGAGGGCTTGGACTGGTGAGCTCAACTTCTTCTTGTTGATTCTGCTACGGCTATTATATGGCTTGAATGCTAACCATATTTTTTGAAACACTGTTTGGTTCTACCGGTCAAGTCACTGGGAGTCTTTGTTTGTTATGTTAGTCCATGTTATGCCTGTGTTTTAGCTGTTGTCATTTGTAAGTAGGCTTTATGAATAATTCTGGCTTCTGTCTTTCTAATTTTGCTTATGACAAGAGAACATGAAACCAGAAAGGAAGTTCTTGTGTGATATTTTGTACCCAGTGTTCTCATTTGTCATTAAGTGGGTTCTTTGGAAAAAAAGGCAGCCCAGTGCACAGCATCCTACGTTCACGCAGGTCCTGGGAAGGACCACACCCTAATGGGATGAAATATAGTCAGTTCTACCAGGATTCAAGCATAGTGGCTAATTCCATGTCGTGAACCCATGATCTATAGGTCGCATGGGGTCGACTTTACCATTGCTCCAAGACTTCTGAGTTTTTTTTTTTAAAATTTTTTGGGAAAGAAGAAAATTTGATTAACTAAGACTAGAAAACAAAGTGATATATGTCAAACTTGTGGTCTGTTTGGACGAGAGGATCCAAGGCTATGCAAGCATTTTTCAGCCTCACCTTCTCTTCTTTTGCTTTGCAATGATACTTGTTATCACATTTGCAGTTCTTTAGTGAAATGTCTTCATATGAGTTGAACACACACGCACACACACACATGTACGCGCGCACAATGCTTACATGTACCCTCACCTTCTCTTCTTTTGCTTCACAGTGATACTTGTTGCATTTGCATTTCTTTTGTGAAAGGTCTTCATATGAGTTGAAGACACACACACACACACATGCACGCGTGCACACATGCTTACATGTAGCTGCCATATTCACGCCTCCTTTCTTGATTCTTCTTATTGTAGGTTGAGTAATACACTCAAATCCGGAGGTGGCTAAATTTTTGTTGAAGATGCAGCAGATAGACGGAAGACAACAGACGAGAGAGAACTTGGTATTAATGTGTGAAGCAATTTCGGCCTTCAATTATTTTCTAATTGCCATAGTTTCTGATGTGAACTGCTCAGATATAATGTTTATACTTCTCACAGATAATGAGAATATGAGGCTTTATTTGACTCTCTTCATAGATTACAGCTCTATTCAAATACATTGTTGCAAAAGAAACATCAATGATTTTGCTTTTCAACTCTTTTTTGTTTTCCTTTCCAGTTTTGGTAAAATTGTCTTGATTTTTAACTTCTTTGTGTCATACAGCAAAAACAATGACACTTCAACCCAAACTTTGGGTTGGGGTGTGTTAGTATTATACAATTGTGGAAAAAAGACAACTATTTCTTTAAACATAGACGAAAAAAGGATGATCGGAATTGAAAATTTTGTTGGGATTGTTATAAGATAGAATATTATCTATATTCACAAGTTGTAAGATCGACAATGTTATATGAAAGTAAATATTATTTTTTAAAGTCTGACATTTTCACAAGATGAGTTTCATGAAAATATAGATGTTTTCTCTGTTTGAATTTATGTGACACTCTTTACAAGAAAGAAAGTTAACTACATATATTAGACAGTGCAGTTAATTAGTTTTACTCGATGCGTAAAATCCAATGTTGGGTTCCTTTAATCAATTATACAGGTATAAAATTATATTTTCAATAAACCCTCAATTTAAAGAACGTAAAATGCTCTCAAATAAGAGCGATATGAACAAAAAGGTTCAAGAAACTCTCAAACGAAGAGATAATTGACCATGAGATTTTAAATAAACGGCCTCAACTTATATAATAAAAAGTCCATTCAGTCGCAATGGCGTAAAACATCTTTATATTGTCAATGCATATAACTCAAAATTCGTAAAAAGTAACAAACTTATTTATTGCAATGAGAAGTATTCAAAGACATGGTAGTTAGACATTGCCGCGAGGGTAATAAACATTCAACTTTCTGCATAATCAGTAAAATTAAAATTTCACTAAAAAACCCACACTGATAATTAACAGTGCTAAGAAAAAAGTTTAAAAAAATTTATTTCTCAATTTTTCTTCCTACTCATGATATTATGTTATTTCCTACTTGCTGACTAAGTGTAAACCTCTGGTTTCTACAATGCTGACTGAAAAATCATCTCTGCAAGTTCCTGCAACATTTCGAATAAAAAGAAGAAATCAAAGTGAGATCACAGTGGGCATACTTGGCACTAATGTTTTGAGTATTGAAATATACGTCGTATTAAGACGTAACTTCACATGAAAAAAAGAGAGTAGACATTTCGAGTGTGAAACCGTTAAGTTTTTCAATATTTAACCGGTATTTCAAATACTGGTGAAATATTATTTATGACAAGTTAACATTGTAAGTATTACTACAAAGTATGAATTCCATATTACTACAAATGGTCTCACCTGCTTTCCAGAAGGAACTTTAGGTTCTCCCCATTCTATCGCCTTCTTTGCGAGCAGTTCAAAGTCGGCCTTCCCAGCCTGTTGGAGAACAACGCAGTTCACTCTCAAGCTCAAACATTAAGCGAAAGAAACACGGGAGACAGAACGAAAATGAAAATGTGATAGTTAAAAGAATACCTCAATTGCAGCACCAAGCTCTGTGTCAAAACTCTGATATCGCTTTCTGACAAGCTCACTCAACGAGCCATCCTGCTTGGAAACAAAGAAAAACTTAGTGCAATATTGCATATTGATTTGTTATATTAGTTGATTGATCATATTATCTATTCATTAGACAAATGAATTCACAACTATCTTGCCAAAATTTAGCTAGTAGTTGAGAGAAAGGAACACCACCTCAATTAGCTTGGCAGCGTTTCTGAGGCCGCGAGCAAGAGTGTCCATACCAGCAATGTGAGCAATAAATAAGTCTTCAACATCGGTACTCTCTCTCCGCCTATTAGGAGGAACAAAAAACATCATCTCCAAGCCTTTAAAATATTAGTACTTTTTTTATATGACGGACAACAGAACATATATTGGTCTTGGGATTAATTACTGCATCTAGCCAGTTCCAACTATTTTGGTATTGATTCGTTAGCTGTCTAACATTTGTAACATATGATAGGTATCTGTCTAAGATTTGTAACATATATTTGTCTTTGGATTAATTATCACATCTAGCCAATTCCAACTACTTTGGGATTGATTTGTTGTCCGTATAAGATTTGTAACATGTGATGGGTAACATGAAGATAATCAAAGTCAAACATTCGTGCTGGAAAACAAAAGGTAATAGTAGAGTAGGGAACGAACAATTTTGCATCGAAGTTGAATCCTCCTGGTGCCAATCCTCCCTGTTCAAACAAAAGATCAGCCGTTAGAATTAAGAATTGAATGAATTTTAAACTGATTCACACTTTTTCAGTTTTCTAGCAATCAAAAGGAATATGTCTAATCACAATCACGGACATTTTTAATAACGCTTTGCATCACCAATGTTGCTTCAGCGACATCCATCAAAAATTGATCTGTGTCCCAACCTGCATCAGTGGGGAAGCTTTAATAATTCGAGGTATCATGGTAGTACAGCAACCACAAGGGAGAAAATTAACATGTTTGATGATATATATTCTCATATTTTCCTCTGACCATACCGATCTGGGGATCGCCAGTATTTGCGTCAATGTTGCCGAGCAAACCATTAATTCTTGCTGTTTCAAGCTCATGATGGCAGCTGCAAACACGAATTGGTTTTAAGAAAGTGCAAAACGAGAAAGTGCAAAACGCATGCATACTTAAACAGATCAAATCCAAAACAAACCAGCAGATTGAGAAGACTGAATTTAAAATGGGAGCTTAAAAAGAGAAAAAACACAAACCTGTGACCAGCCAAAGTAGCATGGTTGCACTCGATGTTTAATTTGAACTCTCCTGCAGAAAATGCAAAACCGAAATCATAAGAATTCCCCCTTATTTGAAACTAAAAATGTAATGACAAAGCTCCCATGCCACTTCTTTGGAAAATGCACTTATGAAGGAAATGGAGAATGAATTAAGTACCTATAAGCCCATATTTGCGTAAGAAATTAGCAGAAGTTGCTGCATCCCAGTCGTACCTAGAGTGATATAATAAGTAATTTAGGCACAAGGTTAGGAGATAGTATTCCAAGCAGATGCATTATGTAAAATAAACATACTGGTGCTTTGTTGGCTCCTGAGGCTTTGGTTCAATTAGTAATGTTCCTGGAATCAAATTTAGAAAACAGTGAGGATAACTTACAAACTAATAAGCATGACGGGTTACAAGATGTCAAATCAGAAGGTTCTATACTTTTATAAGCACTATGGTAGAAAAGTAAATTCTACAATATTAGAACAGGTTAAGTTGAAATACCATTGAAGCCAATCTTCTTTTTGTAAGCAACAGCAGCTTCCAAGAACCTTGCCTGCAACAAAGTGAAAATCACATTTTCTCAGTAGAGTAAGCAATCTTTAACAAAACAAAGAAACTCAGTGGTAGATACTCTGTGATGAGTTGGCCCCAAACACCCTCAAAGAAAACAAGAATGACGGGAAAATGGCATGGTTTCTTAGCTTGTTTACAAGAAAAACCTGTTAAAACTGAAATTAAAAAATCTGAAATTTGCTTGCAACTTTTAAGATAGCAATCTCACCATATGGTCTAGTTCTCTTTCCATATCTGTGTTTAGGAGGCTCTGGTAACCTTCTCGACCACCCCAAAAGACGTAATTTTCTCCCCCAAGATAATGTGTAACCTGAAAATGGAAATTACAAAAATCCTACTTCAAGTACTGTCTTTGTTTATATAAGCAGGGTTGTTTTTCAATGGTCTGACATCTCATAATATAAGTCACATAAAGAGGAAAGCAGAAGTTCAAACCTCCAAGGCTTTCTTGACCTGAGCAGCAGCATATGCATATACACCTAATTCAGGGCTGTAATTCAACTTTCCTGAGTGTAAGTACTCTTTTCATATACAGGTTGAATCAAAGACAATTCTATACTAATGCTTACCTAGTAGCAGCACCATGCATGTAGCGAGGATGGAGGAACAATTGAGCAGTACCCCACAAAAGATGAATTTTATTTCCCTGTAAATCCACACAGAGAGAAGTATTAAAGATTAAACATCAACTTATCATGCTAACAGATTAAATCATAATTGAACCTCACATGTTTATTAGGAGAACCATTAGAAAAAACATGATGAGATGAACTTGTAAAACTAGTATTAGATTCAAACAGCATAGCAAAATGTGAGAGATAAGAAGGAAAATCCATTTTTGTCGGAAGAAGTTGTGACCCTTAGTTGGTTTACAACTTAATTGTTCATTAAGCTAATGACTTAGCATTACCTGAAGCTCTTTGGCAAGAGCCACCACTTCATCCAAGTTTGCATTTGTTTCCTATAATAACACAAACAATATATTTTCAGTTAATGTCAGATTCTTTGGGTAAAGAAGAATTTATGCTCATAAAAGATCAGATAGAGACGGTAGATCCATCAGCCTATAGAAGTAAAGGGGGAATAAAAGGTTTAAGAACATTAAACATGTCTGACTCAACAATCAAACATGACCATCACCAATTCCCTTTTTTATGGGTCTGAGATGCAGAATAAAAACTTGAGAAGTTTAGTGATCTCTCAGCATTTACCTCAAGGGTCTTTCCCTCTGGAGCAATGTCCCTATCATGGAAGCACCATCTTTCTACTCCAAGTTTCTCCAGGAACTCAAAGTTTGCTCTCACTGTAATTAGTAATAAGAGTGAGAAATAATCTGTTCAAAAGCTACTTAGAATTGCTTCTAAATTGGAAGAAATAGTAATCTATGAACTCACATCTTCTCTTCGCCATAGCCAGGGAATTCGTACCATCTTCCCACGGCCACAACTTTGTAGGAGCACCAAATGGATCAGCTCCTGTGCCACGGAATGTATGCCAAAATGCTACACTAAATCTCATCCAATCCTATATCAAACAGAGAAATTATAGGTATAAATCAAATAGTTTTTTGCCAATATCCTAAAAGCAAGTGATCGCAAAACCTTCATCTTTTTCCCAAGAATCTCCTCCTCGGCATTGTACCATTTAAAGGAAAGTGGGTTCTTACTGGAAGGACCCTAAATTAGCAATTAAAATTCAGTCAAATAACATATTCCAATTCACCAACAAGTTCAATAGTTAATATTTATGTAACTAATCCGCTATATTAGAGTATATATTAGTATTACCTCATACTTAATTTTTGAAATTCCAGGGAAGAACTCTCCTTCCCATTCACCTGAATCACTTCCACAATCACTATCAATATCAGCAGGACAAGTTGGTGGAGCAGCAGCAATCTGCATTTGGGATGACAGCGACGTACATAATGAGATATATGTATACTTTATGATAATATAAGAAATAACACAATGACATATATATATATATATATATATAATTGAAATATATAATTGAATATTTCATAGAATTGACACATGCATAGCAAAGATCTAAGAAATCAAAAAACAACTGCATTAATCACAATCAGACATC
Organism: Datura stramonium; assembly: GCA_018107945.1. Classification (NCBI taxonomy): domain Eukaryota; kingdom Viridiplantae; phylum Streptophyta; class Magnoliopsida; order Solanales; family Solanaceae; genus Datura; species Datura stramonium. The sequence goes on from JACEIK010006032.1 coordinate 80,783, forward strand.
TAATTATATGTGTAAACTCATGAAAATCAGACTAAGAAAGATATTCAAAAGTGTGAAATGGGTGATTTTCTTACCACTATACTTGAGACCACATTCAAACAGAGAAGGAATAACAAACACTTCCCAACATTCCTTTCTCTCATCTTTGTCAAACCTGCAATACACAAGAAAATAAACAACTTCATTAATCACTAAACATTCGAAGTTAAGTAAAATCTGCAATTAAAAGAGTTCTTAAATCCCATTAACTACTCAAGCCCCCACACCCCACCCTGGAGTAGCATGACAAAATTATCATCACTAGTATATTTATAAAACCACACATACCCTTTATTAATCTCAACAAAATAACTGTACAATCAGAAATACACATGTACATCCATCTAAAAATTGATTAAGAGAAAAGGTAGCCCAATTTTGAGAAATTGTAAGTAACTTCTACCAGCATTAGCCTGAAATGTCACCAGTATCATAACACTATAATCTGTATGACTAAAACATACCCAAACATCTCTTTTCAAACCATAACATTTTTTAGTATTAACAATCTCCATGTAAACCAAAATCTCCAGAAAAAAGAAAAATCAACTCTTACCCTTCAGTAATCTCAACAGAAGTACTCCAAAGATCACAACTTTACTCCCATATCCAATATTAAAAAAATACAAAATTAAGAAGAAAAACTCCAATTTTCAGCAATTTTGGGAAATTGCAAGTAACTTATACCAGCATTAATCTACAACATCACCAATCTCTTTACACTAAAATCTTTATGATTAGAGCAAATCCAAACATCGGTTTTCCAAAGCATACCCTTTTCTCTACTAACAATCTCCACGTAAATCAAGATCACCAGAAAAAAATTAACTCATACCCTTTATTAATCTCAACAAAAATACTCCAAAGATCAGACCTTTACACCCATAATCGATCAAAAAAACAAAAAAACACCAATTTTTAGCAATTTCGAGAAAATCCAACGTTTAATCTGCATAATCACGATCGATTAGAGAGAGAAAAGGCTTACCAGTGCAGAATCTGAGATGGGTTAGAGGCTTCTTGATTCAACACAGAGCAAAATTCCAGCTTCACACGATTCTATGCAAGCCACAGAGTGTATATATAGTACAAAAACTTACTAGATATTTTAGTAATTTTCAATTGAAAAGGAAACACAATTTATGATTTATCCATATCCTTTTTTTTTATTAATATTTCAATTGTTTAATTTGGACTACAATTGCAATCATTAAAGTTTTCTTTTTTTAAGATATACTTCGACACGTGCTCATGACGTGGTTCCAAAATAATCAAATTAGTGATTTTTTTAAAACTTTTTTATGGACAACAAACACACACCTGATTCATCTTTCGAGTGCGCACAAAATAAATCATAGTTCATAAATCATACGAGCTCGACTAAGAAAGCATGTAAAAATTTTAAATTTAAAATCTCTTTCTCCCTCCAATTTAGGAGATAGACCAGTTCAATCAACTCGGCTATCTTTGCTTTATGAATAATTATTTTATTTTTAATGTTGATCAGATATTCTATTATTTGTTAAATTTTTGCATCCAATATTTAGGGTTAATTATATTGTCACCCTTTAGTTTCATTTAATAGTGGTTTGTTTTTATGGTTTCACTTTTAAACATTAATTAAATATCAGTATGAATGTTTTTAAAGTTTAAATTGACTACAAAAACCAATAATGTATGGTAAAAATCAAATATAAAGTCCCTATATTTATTACCGATAATAATTGGACTATAACATAATATCATAATGGAAAGAAAAATCGGAATTAGTAATTAATAAATAAACAAAGATAGAAGTGTTTAATAAATACAAATTTAACTAACATAAGGCGATTAATAGATTAATTTCCTAAATATAAGATGTGTATATGAACATTTTTGACAAGTTTAAGGTCGAAAGATTTTTTTCTCCTTATTTATTGCCATAGAGAATCGCTACGTTACTATTAAGTTTCTTTGCTATAGATGAAGGAAGGGGGAGGAGTGTGATGGTATAAGTAGGCAACGCATCAAGAACACTGTTAATCTCCCATGGCACCAAAAGAAAGATATTGTCTTTTACAATCGGAAAAGTTTTCAAGGATCACATCCCAAATGGAAGTGGAAGAAACATTGGCGCCAAGACAGATTCTGAGATTACATTCCAGACAGATGCATTACATAAAAGTAAACAACATACTGGTGTTTTGTTGGCTCCTGAGGTTTTGGTTCAACTAATTGCTCCTCAAAATGAATAGTGAAAATAAAACGAGGAAGGTGACATATAAATTAACAAGACAAATGAGCTACAAGATGTCAAATCACTTAGTTCTATACTTTTATCTTAACTCCATAAAACAGTTCTCTGCAGTACCTTCAACTAAACACTCTAGTAGAAAACTAAGTTCAACAATATTAGAACAGAACGAGTTTAAATACCATCGAAGCCAATTTTTATGGCAAGCAACGTACAACATCTTCCATTGACCCCAAACCTCAAAGAACATAAATAATGACAGGATTTGAACGTGAAATCTTATAGTTTTCCTCCCACTTCATTGACCGATAGTCCAAACCTTTGATTGCAAAAGGAAAATGTTATTTCCCGGATCACTTAACATTTCAGTTTGAATTAGGAATTCTGCATCCAACTCTAAGCAATCGTTACCTAATACCTACATATGCCTCCGATCATATATGTATTGTCTATTCCGACAAATTAAAAGTGAGAAATACAAAAAGGCAATCAAATTCTACTTTAAGTAGAATTTATTTTTATAATCAGAGTTTTGTGCAAATAGTCAGTATCTCATACTACAAAGTCACATGAAATGGGAAAGCAGAACTTCCAACTTCCATAGCTCTCTTGACTTGATCTGCAGCATACGCTTCAGACAAGTTTTATTTAGTATCTTTGTAACAACTTTTTACGTATAACAACAACTATCATTATCACGGTACACTAAAGCATTTTGCCTCTCAAAGTGGGACTTTTCAGCTGGTCTCAAAGCTGAATTCCGACTCGGGTAGGAAACCCAAAAAAAAAAAAAAAGTTAAAAGTATTCCATTAGTTACTATCAGACACAAATACATGACAAGGACTGAATAGTTGAATTAATCCATTTGTGTTCAATAGTTGAACTATATATTCCATTAGCTGCTATCAGACACAGTCACAAGACAAGGACTTGAGCTCTTTAATTTTACTTGTTAGTACTATAATTATTGTAGTCTATCCTGTCATGACAAGGACTTAAAAGCTTATTCTTTTTTTCTTAATTTGCAATGCTCCTTTTAGTATTTGTCTCCTCTTGGGAGAAGAAGATTCCTCACCACATAAAAAGATTCCCGCAATGTTTTTACATTATCAGTGTAATTTAACCCGTCGTAGAAAGCCACTTGTCCTATTTTTATTAGATTACTCATTCCACTTGTTATGAGTAAATATCCGCCATTTTTCTTGAAAAATTTTATACTGTCAGTGTACAGAAGTTAAACTCGGCCACTCCTATAAACAAGAAACAAGATACATTCTTCTCTTATCTCAAGAAAATGAAAATTGCCAAGATTTGTGAAGAACTTATCAAACCATCTTCCCCAACTCCACATGAACTTAGAGAGCACAAAATCTCTTTTATCGATGAAATAATACCTCATTCTTCAATTCCACTCATTTTTTTCTACAAAAAGAGTGAAACCATCACACAATCACAAATATGCAGCCACTTAAAGACTTCACTTTCACAAACTTTAACTCAATTTTACCCTTTGGCTGGAAGAATGAAATCCCAATATTCAATTGATTGCAACGATGAAGGAGTTTACTATCAAGAATCCCAAGTGGACGCTTCACTTTTAGACATCATCAAGAATCAAAAATCCAGTGAACTGGTCCAACTCACACCTTACAATTCAAATGGCACCACATCAACTTTTCAAGAACTTTTAGCCATTCAAATTAACTTATTCAATTGTGGTGGCATAGCAATTAGTATCTCCATTTCACATAAAGTTGGTGATGCTTCTAGCCTTTGCACATTTATCAAGAATTGGTGCAATACAAGTGAAGGATTAAGAAGCAACAAATGCTGCCCAGACTCTCCAGAAATGATGTCGCACCCGTGTCAGATCCTTCAGAAATACACTACTTTTGAAGGATCTGATACACCTCCACCGGAGTTTTTGAAGAGTCCGAGCAACGTAGACAACAACAAGATGAAAAAAGACTCTACTTTCATCTCTTTATCATCAATTTTTCCACCAAGAAGGACAACTGATGACACGCCAGATGAAAAGTGTGTAGCAATTCAGCCTGTTGCTGAAAAGCTAGAGGTAAAAAGATTCATTTTTACTGCTTCGAATATAGCTAAAATGAAGGGTAAATTGATTAATTATGGTTACAATGAAAACACGACACGTGTAGAAGTAATAATGGGTTTGTTATGGAAATGTTTCATGGCTGCAAAAAGGTGTAACTCTGTTGCAATTATTATCCCAATGAATATAAGGCAAAGGGTAGTTCCACCTTTGCCTGAAAATTCATTTGGGAATTTCTTCTTGATAGCAAGTGCAATAGCAAGTGTAGGAAACAATTGGTTCTCTTTGGTTGGGAAAATAAAGAGTGCAATTGGGAGAATTGATGGTAATTACTTGGAGAAAATCCGCGGAGAGGATGGTTTTGAGTTTGTTAAGAGTAATTTTAACCAACTCGGGAAGTTGATCACGAGTCAAGGGGATGATGTTCGCGTGTTAACAATTGGAAGTTGGTGTAAATTTCCAATTAACGGAGCAAACTTTGGATGGGGTGAATCTATTTTAACGATTGTCGCGATTCTTGGGGTAAAAAATAATATTGTTTTGTTAGATTCTGTTGAATTTCCTGGTGGAATTGAAGCTTGGGTTATTATGACTGATCAAGAAATGGCATTGTTTGAACAAGACAAGGAGTTACAAGATTTTACTTCATTAGATGCAAGTTAATGTATAAGCTTTTATGGATTATTGTCTAATTTGTGATCCTAATTGAAGTTGGTTTTATAAGATTATGTATTTATTTGAATATTATTAGTGGTGGATAAGCAGGGATACTTTCCAGATTTGAATATAAGATTAGTTGTATGGTTGGTATAAATATATAGTATAGTACAATAATGACAATATTTTATAAATTTGTGTAGTATTGTTTATCCTTGTCA
>JACEIK010006033.1:22390-41744 GCA_018107945.1 Datura stramonium
AGTGATACATAAATGTGCAAATGATCTTAAATTTGAATTAAATACAAGTAAATAGGCATATTAAAATTGTGGTGTTTCTATATATAATAAGTAAATTTGAATATTATGAAGCAATGAAAGAACATCAACAAGATACGACTAACTCATCAAAACTAAGGTTACCCAAAAAAATAATAAAGGAAAAAAATTATGAAGTAGAGGAAGCAGTAAGGAATATAAACACCCTATTATAGGCAGAGCTTACAACAAATGCTGGAAGCAACATATGAAAAGGGCGATCTAGATCTAATAGAGAAGAACATTCCATTCAAGTATCGAGGAACAACCATCCAAGAGCCTTGGGTTGCAGATCTACTCCTCCTTGAAAGAATCAGAGCTCAAATAGCAAATAGGGATAGCAAATCGACCTTAATTTTAATAAAAATGATATGCTCATAATAAATGAGGCAAGGAAAGGAGCATAACAAAAATAAAAATCAGAAACACTCATCGGAGAAGGTCCTCTGGAAGATGGAAACGGAGACTGAAAGAGCCAAGTGCTGAAACATCTAGAATATTAGCCAAGTGCGACTACTTTCCTAATTATTTTCCTTCTTCTTTTTCTTTGTTATTTCCGCTTCTAGATATGTCTTTTTTTCTTTTTTTTGTTGGACCTTTTTTTGAGCTTTAATAAAATGGGCTATCAGCCCAATCTCAAAAAAAAGTAGAGAGGACCTGCAATCCATTTGAATTTCGATATCATAAAGGATGAGCAAAAATTAATAAACCAAAAAATAAAATCCATCAAGGAAAAAAGATATAGGAAAAAAAGGATATGACCAAAACACAATAATTAAATTACAAATAATCAATAAAAGTAAGTACCAAAGAATAGATTTTAACCTGAGTATTGCATAGCAACGATAGACAACATCGAAAAGATACTGAAATTGAAAAGAATAAGTAGGTAAAGAAAGATGCAAAACATTTTAGGAACAAATATAGAGGCAAAGTGCAATACTTGATACGTGATTATTCACTTTAATTTTACCATACGTAGCTCAAATGATGCTTTAAAGCTCCAAATTATCCTTAGATTTAAATTAAATACCATTAAATTGACATATTAAAACCACGGTGTTTATATATAATAGAATAATCTGATAAGTACAAAGCAGCGAAATAGAAACAACAACATATGAAAAATTCATCAAAATTATATAATTACCCAAAATAAAATAATAAAATGAAAAAATTACAAAGCAACAGAAGTGAACTCGCAACAACAATGGAATTTTTAAATGACGAAGGATTGAGAGAAACCAAAAAAAAAAACCAAGTGAGGGAAAGGGAAAAAAAGATACAACTAAAACACAAAAATAAATTAAAATAAGTAAAAATGAAAATATGCTAACCTTAGTATTTCAAGAGCAATGATATAGAGTTAAGTAACAAGGCAATGAAATTGAAAAAGATAAGATGCCAAAGGATAATTATAACACCCCCAAAAGTTCCTTAGGCCAGACCTGAAGCTTATAATAGAAAACAACAGGAAAACAATACCAAAATCAAACAACAAACCTCAGTATGGTTCATTGAGGGTCCAACGGGTCATTAGATGTTCTCATTATTTGATGTTTCAGATAGCTGTCAGAAATTTATCCAGAACCCACAAGGGGATTATACGGACCGTAGTTTGAGTAAACAAGTCATCATTTGGGGTCATTGAATAAGATTCAGAGAATTTCAAAGGAAAATTGGGGAAAACAATGGACGGACCAATCGTCCATTATTTGGTACCATGACCCGTTGTATGGGTCGTTGCTTTTGCCAATTGGTTTAAAATTTTGGGCTAAGTTTAGAATCGGTCTAGGTATGTGGATAGACATAAACCTGATGAATTTATGAAAATAAGGTGTTAAGATCAATTTTTAAGTATAAGAAGTGCATTGGGTACAAATTAAGGTCATAAGAAACCTCTAGCATAAATTTGAGTTGAGAGCCTTCTTTTTCGATTGTGTTTAAGTATAAGCTCTTGTAAGGATCAACTTTAAACGACCATGGCTTTCATTTTACAAATTATTTTTTGGGTGATTCAACACATCAAATTGAAGCCCTTGGATTCTTCTTTCCAAATCATTTGACCTTGCATCAATCGGAGTTTGGAGTAAAAATTTATGAACAATTTAGTGAAACAACAATAGGCATTAGACGAACCTCAATATGGGTCATCCTATCAAACAATGACCCATCCTTTTGGTCATTGTAACAGCCAGTTTGAGGCTTTAATTCAGTAGTTTGAGGGCATTTTAGTGAACTCCTATGCTTCTAGTTCCTAAATGATGTCGTTTTGGGCTTTCTAAAGATCAGATTTTAAAGAGATTAGCCTAGCCTAAATCCTCACCCTCTCCAAATGATCGATAGTTGGATTTTCTCTCAAGAAAAGAGTTGTTCATCTTAAAACTCTTCGAAATATTCTTTGGATCTTCAAGAAAAGTCAAGGGATCATCAACCCTGCTATGTAGGGTTATGAATGGGGGAAATTCATCCACCCTCATGCCATTTCAAGTCCAAATTCATGTTTCTACTTCTCAAGTTCTAAATTGTGAAATTCTAGAGTTTAACCCTATTCAATGCGATCTTCCATGCTATCTCTATGAGTTCAATTCTCTCATGTTTCAATTAATGATTTATGGATATTAGGGCATATTTAACTCTTAGTTTACTTACTAATTCATGATTTCAAGTTTATGAAGATTATGCCCTGTTATGCATATTTTATGAAAATTCAAGCCTATGATCTATGATTTCAAGCATGATGAGTTATCTAGTATGCATGAATGTTTATGAACTCTCATATTATGATTTCATGATTTTGAAGTATAAAGTTAATTTGAAGTATGTATGATTTTATGACTTGGGAAAGCCCATACAAAGTGAAGTATGCTCATTATGAATTTAGCCAAGGCTAACAAGATTAGTTTATGATATATTTTGAAGTCAAGACTCCCAATGTTCAAATTTAAGTTATATTTTGGGAATATGATTATATGAGAAATATGCATGTTTTGGGAGTAGTGTCTACTACATAGTAGGCCAAGGGTTCTGAGGTCCCCGGTCTCAGAAGTACGTGCTACCGTAGGATAAGGGATCCTCAATAATAGAAAATGGTTCCCTTTGCCTGAGGAATATGGGATCCTCGCTATTGGAAAGTGCTTCCCTTTCCTCAATGGGCGCATGCAGGGGTTATCAGTATTGGAGATTGTTGTCCTAAGTCACGAGTGATATCACGCCTTAGTCGTTCCTTGCAGTGGCAAGCTTGGGATGACTTTGGAAACTTGAGTGAGATAGTTGGTGGTACCTCAACTGATGATTTTGATGGAGGGATCGCCCTATTCTTTAAATCAAGGTCCAATTTCTTTGGCCTGAAGTTGTAGGACCCCATTCCCTCCAGGGCATTGACCATATCTATATATCCCAACACATCATCCCCCTCACAATTCATTAAGACTGCCGTCAGTACCTCAACACTCATTCGTGCCACCATAGGCACGGGTGGCCCATTGTCCTCCATCATGGTGCTCACGGGTGTTGATCTAGTGTTAAGGTGTCCTTGTTGTAGCCTGAATAGAACAAAAACAAATGAAAAATGTAAACTAGGCAAATAACAACTAAAAGTTAAATACAAGCAATTGCTCTAATCCTAAGCCATATTCCCCAGCAATGGCGCCACTTTTGATAACGCTCAAAAATCACATTCCTGTAAAAGTATGACGCAGATGTTGTCAAAAAAGAACTAAACTAGGTTGGGGTCGATCCCACAGGGAATATGATCAAGATATAAAATAATGCTAGTATTTAAGCTTTTAAGTCTGTTATTTCCTAAAGGGGTTTTTGTAAAGAAGTAAACACATAACAGTATTGACAGTATCAAGATTTAGCAATTAACTAGGGAAGTGTCCCCATTGATTCATAACTACTTTGGATTTTACACTAGTGATCTATCCCAATACCTAGCTTGTAGAACTGCATGGATTCATCCAAACATCTGGTTCTTCCATATTGGATTACAATACTCAATTACCAAGTTAGATATCTTGAGTGATTTCACTTTAACTATTATCAACTTGTTCCAAATTAACTATCCTGCGACCGCAACTTAAGTTATACAATGAACCATAAAGTTCAAGGCTTTGTTGTTATTCTATTTTCCTAATCTCTACCTTTCTACATTCAAGTATGCAGGGAATTCAGGCAAGTCCTAACGCTGCGCTCTGTTAAGAAACGTTTAGTATGAAGAGAATACAATACAAGCATTAGCATTAGTGTAGAATCACTTTGTGCAAACCCTATTTTGTTAATTTACCATGATTTCCACAACCCTAGTTGTGGAGGTTTTGACCTCTCATGATTGTAGGCAAACAATTAACATTCATAGATAAAAACATAATTTCAAACTTACAATACTGATTGAAAAGTAAACCCACTTGATTATTGCAAAACATCATTGAAGAACAATTCAAGAACAATAGAAGAATCAATGCAAAAAACTCTCCAAAAGTTGTTCTCAATATTAACAAAAGTCGAATACTTCCCAAAGAATCAAATTCTGCTCCTCTCTTCTGGAATTTTTCATGACTTTCCTTACGGCTAGCACTGAGATCTGTACTGGGCCCTTTTCTGCATTCTTTTCACTTCTTTTGTACATTCCAACTCCAACACCTAATTTATCTAAAAACAAAGCAAAAGTGCATCATATCCGTATAAACACACCTAAGTCCATGCGTAATTTCTCAGTTTTAAGTGTCGAAAATATTGTAAACCCACAACATATTACCGCCATAACCTACGAGTCGTAGCATGAAGTTATGAGACATGTCTTCCATCCGTAACATACAGGCAACCTTGAAATCTTCTAAGTCCTGGGAGAAGGTACGACTTGTACAATGCCTATCATAGTTTGATCTTTAAAAGTATGGCACCCTCTGGAATTTGCCACGAGTCCATGGTACGGTCCGTACATTGAGTCATGACTCGTGGTCCTTGTTTGTACTCTGAGACTTGCCAACTTGACATCTTCACTGTATTTCACTACGCCTCCTTGGTACGAGTCATATGATGTAGTCATGACTCGTGCCTTCCATTTGTACCAAGAGCTCAAGCAAGTGCAAACTTCTCTTTGTGTCACTACTCCTTGGTACGGCTCGTACAAAGAGTCATACTTGGCCTCAACACTTGTGAATAGCCTCTAGTTCTCATCACGGCTACATGGTACAACTCGTACCACCAAGGTACTACATGTACTATGAATTGCACTTGGCCCATTTTTTGTACTTTTTCCCTTATTTTTCCAGAATTCAACTTCGAAATATGATTTTCCTGGAAACAAAGTAAAAACACCTCATATTTGTATAAACATACCAAGACCAAGCATTTTTCCTAACTTTTAAGCATAGAAAGTGTTGTAAACCCATAGCACATCAACTCCCTCAACTTAAAACTTTTGCATGTCCTCAACTAAAGAAAACAATACTATAAAATGACGCTTAACTAGAAAGTGAAGTTGAAGACCTACAACCAACACATCAAAATTTGCACACACGACCATTATCAGATATTGACACCTTTTCCATTCAAAACCAAGTTAGCTATGCTTACATGAAAATACAACTTATGACACACATGGATCTAGGTGTGGCATCTAACTATTAGTAGTGAACTGATCTATCACCAATGTTATTCACATAGACAACTGGCAGAATGCAATACAAACCATGTATTTTCATAGCAAATGAAGTCTCCAACACTCACAGATATAGATATTTAAGAAACATGGGACTAACAAATAAGACTCTCACTCTTACAAAGAAGTTCCAAATACTGCACAGCGGATACCATATGCTTGCCCTTATTTTCTCTACTTTAGTTTTTTAGATAGCGAGACTAGGATCACTATAGGAATTTTATCGGCTTGTAATGTAGGCTTCGGGTTGGGTATGGTAGATATAGAAAAAGTGACTAGCCCTCCTTGACACTACAAAACTTGGCTCCACCTTTTGCTTTTTTTACCCTTTTTTACTTTTTCCACTTTTTCCTCCCTTTTTCTCCATTCAACTATCATCTGTGGATGTGGTGAATTTTCTTTTTTTCCTTTTCCACTTTATTTTTTGCATTTTTCTTTTTCTTTTTCTCTTTATTCTTTTTTCATTTCTTTTTCTTTTTCTCTTTATTCTTTTTTCATTTCTTTTTCTTCACCGTACCTAACCTTTCATTAATCAACTTTTTTTTATTTTTTCCCCCACCTTATCTATGCACCCCTACAATAGCCACTCTTAATTTAGACATTTTTCCTGAGTTGAGGTTCACAATGTCCAAGGAGGTACCAGGGCCAAAATAGGTTCATTATAAATAAAATAGGAAAGGTGAATGGGCTAATCAACAAAAACGTCTCTTTTAGGCTTAAACATGAGATCAATGGATTCGTTTTATTTGGAAGGGCAATAAAGGCTAAAAGTGGGCTACATAAAAAATGGCCTATAATCTCTTTCTAACCAACTGTCCTACAACCTATATAAAGACCAACCCAGAAAGTTCAAGACCCTCTTCGTAGTATTGAACTAGGTAAGAATCCTCACTCACACATGGTACAGATTTGCATTCATTCTACCTATTTGGTTCATGCACAGTTAAACTATAACTACACATGCTAATCTATCAAATTCCATAAAAGATCCACAGCGGTCATGCTTTGCAATCAACATACAGAGCTAACACTAAAAATTTTAAAAAGGGTTATTTTTTCAACAACTTCAAAACATGTACATTTATTGGCTGTGAAGTACTTGTAAACTACTTCTAGTTAAATAAAACAAAACAAAATCCTAAGTATGCCGGTTCTACTAGATAGCATGTCCGAGGGAAAAGAAACACGACAATAAAACCCTTGGACGAAATTCAAAAAACCAAAAAAACATGTATGCCCCCTTTTAAAAGCATGCTTTGTCCCCAAATCATAAAAATGAAACATTAGGAGATGGACATACTCATGGCACTCTTAAGCGCTCCTGTCATCTTGAGGAGATGGGTGTGAAGGCACACTCCCTTCCGCTATAATCGTGGCGCCAGCAGCGGCCGACGCACTCAGTGGTGTGGGACTTAGGGTATTAGTCACCCCCTCAATAGTAGTGGTTGCCACAATGGCATCATCATCAACTCCGGCTTATTATGGATCACCCGAAGGGTCATTGCCTATTATACCCCGGAAGCTCAAAGATCAGACCCGGGAGTTTAAACGGGGAATAAAGTGAGAATTTTGCAGCAGACTCAGAACGAGTCGTGAGAAGACTCGTGAGGACAGCCCACGAGTCTTGGGGAGCCTCATGGGGAAGGCCCGGGGATCAGTGGGAAGTACTGGGGAAGTAAGACCCCGCGGGCATGACCACGACTCGTGGTCAGGCCCCACGAGTCGTTGGTTCAGCCGTGGGGAGGGAACCACGAAAGGAAAAGAAAAATAGGTAGTGTACTTAAAAGATGGTGATCACGACTCGTGGTCACCAGTAACGAGTCGTGTGGTTGCCCGTTATGAGCCCAGTAGATCAAGTGAAGCAGTGCACTTCACGGATGACTTCACGAGTCGTCAAGTAACCCATTAGGGCCATCTGACAGTTATTTTCTGCGAATTCAGTAAGGGTCTTTTCATAATTTCTAAATTTATAGGACCTAAACTATGACGTTTTAGGTTATGAATAGTGGCCTTTTATGGGGTTAAGTCCATTTTATTCATTTTTCATCCATGCATGCAAAGTAGAAGAGATTTGAGAGGGTGAACAAGCTAGTGATCGTCAATTTGTTTCAAATTTCTTTTGGTCATTTAAGGGAGAGTAAGATTCAGCCTTTAACAAGTATGTAGGGTTATGAATGGGTGGTTTCTTCCACACCCATGCCCAATCCCTCTTTAAAAAGTATGAATTCCATTATTTATCTATGGGGTTTTTACCCAAATGCATGAATTATCTATGTCCTCACATGGGTATGAATTGATTATGATTCTATTATCGAATTATGAAGCGTGGGAAATTTTTATAATGTTTTCATATAAAAATCATGTTTCTATCCTTTTGAATTTTAATGCCCATTGAAGAAATGTTCATAAAAAGTAAGATTTGTGATAAATATGTGATGATGATGAGATATTGTGAAGAAAAGCATGTTTTAAAGCTACCCATGTATATAATTCATGTTTTGATATGAATTTAGTATCATCAAGTATGATAAAGCTTTGGGCAATGTCCACATGTTGAGTATGAATGATGATTTTCCCGAATTAAGCTTATCACATTATTTTGAAGAGAAATCTCCTAATTATATTTTCAGCTTGTGGTATGTTTTGAGTTAAAGATTCCCTATGCATAGCTTACCACATGGTTTTGGAGTGAAGGCTCCCAATTACACTTATCAGCTTGTGGTATGTTTGAATTAAAGCTTCTCATATGCATGATTTCATATTTGAGATGTATTGATTATTGAGCTACGCCATTTGACAATGTTGAGCTTCATTATAAAATGATGTAGAGAATATGCATGATTTTGGGAGTAGTGTCTAGCACCGAGTAGGCTAAGGGTCAACCACCCTATGCCTCAAAACTACGCGCCAATGTAGGATTATACTATTATATGACTTGGGACCTCCCTTGTGAGCTTCCTTGCCCGAATGCGCCTTCAGCTCTATATCGATATCATGGTTTCGTCCCTAGCCCTAGCAATGCTTTGGATGGCTCTACCCACTTGAATGTGATAGTTGGGACCACGTAAGCTCTATCGTGGTATGTCGGTTAAAAGATGAGTCTCCCATTGTTCCTCATGATTTCAGAGATGCATACTTTACTACTAATGAGATTGTTATACATTGATGCATGTTCTAAGTAGGTTTGACTCATTGTTCAGCTTTATCTTATAAATGTCAGAATTTAGCTTTGAGTCAATCGATTTAGTTATGATGTTATGAAGCTATATTATGTTATGTTATGAAGAGATCATGATTTCAGAAAGAATGCATGCAAGCCCTACTCTCAGATTTCTAATTCTTATGTTTTACTTAATGTTTGTCTTTAGATGATTTTAAATACTTTAGAGGTTTTACTTACCTTGCATACTCGGTACATTCCACGTGCTGAACGCATAATTCTATGTTGTATCATTTCACGATACAGGATCTAGCTCTCAGTTTCAGCCTTGCTCGTAGATTGTCTGTCAGAGTTAGCTTTCATCTTGTGGGTGAGTCCTAATCTCTCGAGGGCTAGATTTTCTCAGACTTCTTATGTATTTCAGTTTAAGACGTTTGAGCTAGTCGGGGGTCTTGTCCCATCAGCTCGTCGTATTTAGAGGCTATTTAGACATATGAATATACTTAGCTTCAAACTATGTTTCTTCTGATGTTATTTTTAAGTTTAGACTTCCTCTTTAATTACGTTATCGATTATTTGGTTATGTGAATAATTTAGATAAACTCTTATGCCATGGGTCGACTTGGAGCCTCTCGGGGTTCCTTGTCCCATGTTAGATCCGGGCCTCCGTTCGGGTCGTGACAAACTTGGTATCAAAGCATTAAGTTTTGAAGTCCTAGGGTGTTTGAAAGCAGCATTGAGTAGAGTCTTTTTCATGGGTGTGAAGCACACCACACCTATGACGAAGAGGCTACGAGATGTTTAGGAAGTGTTCCCTTCTTTTATGATCTTAGTCGTGCAATGAAAAGTCTTTCTATTCTTCTAATTCGTGCTATTCGTGATTGTAGAGTCATGGCTCCTAGAAAAATGAATGGAAGAAGGAATAGAAATGGTGAAGGCAAGGAGGATGGCAATAGACATGGGCATCAACAAGCCCACCGATTCAAGAGCCACAGGCACTGGATCTAGCTACCCACGATGAGTTCCAGGTCGCGATTCAGATGCTTGCGCAGGCCTTGACTGCCTAGGTTAATCAACAGGTTGTTGCACATATCCCACAGAATGGCAACATAATGGCGGCTCGGGTCCGAGACTTCTTGAGAATGAAACCGTTGGAGTTTCTCGGGTCAAAGGTAGAAGAGGACCCACATGAGTTCTTAGATGAGATTATGAAGATTACCCAAATCATGGGGGTGAATGGTGTGGAGTGGGCAGAGTTGCCCTTGTTTCAGTTGAAGGGGGTCGTGCATATATGGTTTCGCCAATGGAAGGATAGCAGGGTTGCAGGAGCAGGTCTCATTTCTTGGGAAGAGTTTCATGTTGCATTCTTGGATCGGTTCTTCTCTCATGAGATGAGGGAACTAGAGGCAGTTGAGTTCGTAAATTTGAAGCAAGGGAGAATGACAGTACAAGAGCATTCCCTTGAGTTCACTCGCCTATCGAAGTATGCCCCAGAGTTAGTAGCCGATCAGAGGGTGCGAGTGAGTAGATTCATCCATGGAGTAGGGTGTTATTTGGATAAGGATTGTAGGACTTCTATGCTCCATCAGGACATGGACTTCCCATAGATAGTGTTGTATGCCCAGCAGATAGAGGTGGTATATTTGAGAGAGAGAGAGAGGCCAAGAGGGCCAGGACCGATGATCACAGGTTCTCCCAGCCGAGATCAAGTGGTGGGCACCGACAACAGACTCACCAGAGGTCATCTGTTCCAACATCTTCGGCACTGAGTGTGCCATCCAGGCCTAAGCATGACTGGAGAGGGCGAGCATCAAGCTCCAGGGGTCAGAGCAGCAGACCCGCAGATTCTAGGGTCCCAGCTTGCCGCAGGTGTAGTCGAGGACACACAGGCCAGTGTCTAGTAGGTTTAGGTGCTTGTTTCGGGTGTGGGAAGACTGGACAGATTCTTAGGGATTGCCCAGATGTGAGACAGGATCATGATGGGGGACGAGGCCTAGTTCCTAGCACAACAGCCCCTCCTGCACACTCAGCTCATCAGGGGGCATCGACTAGCACAACTGGCGGTTAGCGCCAAAACAGATTCTATGCTTTAGCATCCCGCTAGGAGCAGGAGGTCTCCCCGAATATGGTCACTGGTATGTTGCGAGTTTTTCATATTGATGTTTATGCTCTGTTAGATTCGGGGGCTACCTTGTCTTTTGTGACACCTTATGTGTCCACTAGCTTCGGAGTCAGTCTCAAAGTCTTGTCAAAACCCTTTTCAGTTTCTACTCCAGCAGGTGACTCAGTTATAGCTAGACGGGTGTATAGATGTTGCCCAATCTCAGTCCTTCAGAAGGTCAGCTCAGTAGATTTGATAGAGTTACCCATGATCGATTTTGATGTTATCCTTGGCATGGATTGGCTATTTGCATGCTATACTTCAGTTAATTGTAGAACCCGGGCAATAGAGTTCCGATTTCTGGGTGAGCCAGTCTTAGAATGGAAGGGTAGTTCAACTGTGCCTGTAGGTCATTTCATTTCCTACCTCAAGGCCAGGAAGATGATTTCTAAGGGTTGTGTGTACCATCTAGCTAGGGTTAAGGAAGTTGAGTTTGAGACCCCAACTATCCAGTCAGTTCCAGTAGTACGTGAGTATCCAGAGGTCTTTCCCGATGATTACCAGGTGTTCTTCCTAAGGGGGAGATTGATTTTGGTATTGACATTTTTCCCGACACGCAACCTATATCTATTCCTCCCTACAGAATGGCTCCAGCTGAGCTAAAAGAGTTGATGGACCTATTAGATAAGAGTTTCATTAGACCGAGCAAGTCCCCATGGGGTGCACCAGTTTTATTCGTCCGAAAGAAGGATGGTTCCCTTCTAATGTGTATTGACTATCAGCAATTGAACAAAGTCACTGTCAAGAATAGGTATCCCTTTCCCATGATCGATGATTTGTTTGACCAGCTTCAGGGTGCCAAGTGTTTCTCAAAGATAGATCTCAGATTCGAGTATCATCAGCTCAGAGTCCGGGAGTGTGACATCCCAAAGATAGACTTCAGGACGCGGTATAGTCACTATGAATTTATAGTTATGTCTTTTGGACTAACGAATGCTCCTGCAGCTTTTATGGACCTGATGAATAGGGTGTTCAAGCCATACCTGGATATGTTCGTGATTGTGTTCATTGACGACATCCTTATATACTCTCAGAGCGAGGAGGAGCATGCCGCTCATTTGAGAGTATTGCTTCAAACCCTCAAGGATCGTCAATTGTATTCCAAGTTCAGCAAGTATGAGTTTTGGTTGAAATCCATGGCATTTTCAGGCCATGTGGTACCCAGTGAGGGCATAAACGTAGACTCTTAGAAAATCGAGGCGGTAAAGAATTGGCCTAGATTGGTGAATCCTTTGGATATTTGGAGTTTCTTGGGTTTAGCCGGTTATTATCAGAGGTTTGTTGAAGGTTTCTCATCTATTGCCGCACCTTTAATCAAATTGACTCAGAAGAAGGTGAAGTTCCAATGGTCGGAGGCTTGTGAGAAGAGCTTCTAAGAGTTAAAGACTCGACTCACTTCAGCACCGGTGTTAACTCTTCCGAAGGGTATGAATGGTTTCGTTGTGTATTGTGATGCTTCGAGGATTGGACTTGGGTGTGTACTGATGCAGTGTGGGAAAGTGATAGCGTATGCTTCTAGAAAGTTAAAAGTCCATGAGAAGAATTACCCGACCCATGATCTTGAATTGGCCGCGATGGTGTTCGCATTGAAGATATGGTGACATTACTTATATGGGGTCCATGTCGATGTGTTTACGGACCACAAGAGCTTACAATATGTGTTCACGCCGAAGGATCTCAATCTACGATAAAGAAGGTGGTTGGAGCTACTAAAGGACTACGATATGAGTGTCCTTTACCATTCGATGTAAGGCTAATGTGGTAGCCGACGCACTTAGTAGACTCTCTATGAAAAGTGTGTCCCAGTGGATGAAGGAAAGAAGGAGCTGGTGAAAGATGTGCATCGTCTCGCTAGGTTAGGAGTTAGGTTGATTGACTCGACCGAGGGCGGCGTTGTTGTCCAGAAAGAATCAGAATCGTCCTTGGTGGTTGATGTGAAAGCTAGAAAAGACGAGGACACGATTTTGGTAAAATAGAAGGAAGTCGTTCGAAGTCAGAAGGTGGAAGTCTTCTCCCAAGGGGGAGATGGCGTGCTTCGATACTAGGGTTGCCTATGTGTTCCAGATGTTGATGATCTGAGGAGTCGGATATTGCACGAGGCTCATGGATCCAGATATTCTATCCATCCGAGTGCCACCAAGATGTATCGTGACTTACAGGAGATTTATTGGGGTAATGGCATGAAGAAGGATATTGCAGAATTTGTAGCCAAGTGCCCGAACTATCAACAAGTAAAGGTTGAGCATCAAAGTCAGGGAGGCATACTTTAGGATATCAGCATTCCTATATGGAAGTGGGAAGAAATTAATATGGATTTCATAATAGGATTACCTCATACTCGCCGACAACACGATTCCATTTGGGTTGTGGTAAACAGGTTGACCAAGGCCGCAGATTTTCTATCGGTGAAAACCACGGATTCGGCGGAGGATTATGCCAATCTATATATTCCGGAGTTGGTTCTATTTCATGGGGTTCCCTTGTCCATCATTTCAGACCAAGGTACTCAATTTACCTCTTAGTTTTGGTGGTCATTCCAAAAAGGTCTTGGTACGCAGGTTAAACTCACCACAACATTTCACCCACAAACGGATGGTCAAGCAGAGCGGACAATCCAAACTCTCGAAGACATGTTGAGAGCATGCGTCATGGACTTCAAGGGTAGTTAGGATGATCACTTTCCATTGATCGAGTTTGCTTACAATAACAATTATTACTCTAGTATTTGAACCGTTCGAGGCTCTCTATGGGCGGAGATGTAGATCGCCCATTGGATGGTTTGAGGTTGGTGAGGCAGCAATAATAGGGCCAGATTTGCTTCATGAGGCAATGGAGAAGGTTCAGTTGATAAGGGACAGGCTAAAAATCGCTCATAGTCGTCAAAAGTCTTACGCCGATGTGAGGAGGAGAGAGCTTGAATTTGAGGTGGATGACTGGGTATTTTTAAAGGTATCTCCCATGAATGGGGTGATGCGGTTTGGAAGGAAAAGGAAACTCAGCCCTCGTTATGTTGGCCCCTACCGGATTGTAAGAAGAGTTGTTAAGGTGGCATATAAATTGGAGTTGCCCTCAGAGTTATCTTCCGTGCATCCTGTGTTTCATGTATCGCTTTTGAAGAAGTGTTTGGGTGATTCGTCCCTATTTGTTCCGGTGGACAGTGTTGGTGTAAAAGACAGCCTTAGCTATGAGGAGGTTCCGGTGAAAATATTGGATCGTCAGGTTCGAAAGCTAAGGAACAAGGAAGTAGCTTCAGTCAAAGTGTTATGGAGGAATCAGCATGTGGAAGGAGCTATGTGGGAAGCCGAATCGGATATGATGGCAAGATACCCATATTTATTCTCTACCGGCTCAGTTTCAGCTTAAGGTATCAATTTCCTCTCATGGCCCTCTTGGCCTCTCTCTCCTTTTCCTTAACTTGCTCCACCTCCATTTGTTGCAAAAATATCACCAAACTTGAGATATATCCCTGTGCAACATGGCAGTCCTGCACTTTTTAATCAAGGAGTCTGACACTCCATTCATGAACCTTCTCACTCGGGCCCTCTGGTACGCTACCATCTCCCGGGCATACTTGGATAGTCGGTAAATTCCAACGCATACTCTTGTAAGTCCCGGAGAAGGTATGACTCATACAATGACACTATGAGTCATACAATACCTGTCGTAGTCTGACCTTGAAAAGTCTGGCATCCTATGGAATTTTCCACGAGTCCATGGTACGGTTTGTACATTGATGTTATGACTCCTGGTCCTTGTTCGTACTCTGACACCTGCCAACTTGACATCTTCACTGGACTTCACTACGGCTCCTTGGTACGAGTCGTATGATGTAGTCACTACTCGTGCCTTCTATTTATACCAAGAGCTCAAGCGAGTGCAAACTTCTTCTTTGTGTCACGACTCCTTGGTAAAACTCGTTCCATGATTGTATGGCTCATACCAAGAGTCATTCTTGGCCTCAATAAAGTTATGGGGAGGATTAAAAAGGGGAAAATAAGCATATATCATAAAACGACTATGAGGATCCTTACATCATGTAATTAGTTAGAAATAGTGTTATAGTTACTAGACATTATCCAAACTTTCCATTCCTTTGTTGACTAAATATTTTTTATGTCAGTTAGCATTCCTTTTTTAAGATTTTCATTGTTTTACCATGAAGAACTTTTTAATAATAGAAAAATGTAATATGATCAAGAAAATTTAAACACGAAGTGGACTTTTGATAGATACGACAATGTTAAGAATGCCTACATGAAAAGGCTTAGAAAACTAATTAAATAAAAGATGAATATATTGAAAATAATTATTAAAGAAAACATCACAATTTGTAAAAAATGAATTGGTAAGACAAGAAAGATGGAAAAAGGGAAAAAAAAACTTTCTATGTTGGACAATGACAAAATTAACCTCTTTATAGGTGGTAATTTGTTCTTAAATCTAATAATGGGTCTGCAAAACGAAGCCTTCCGAGAACGAATCCCTCATCTGNAGATCTCATATGGAAATGAGAGCTTGTTGTCATCCTTATAAAGGAGTACATATTATAGCGTGAAAAGTAAAAATTTACCAATTCTAGAAAAAAAATTAATGAAATACCACAAAGCACGCTTACTGAGGTATTTTATATATGAAAATGCCAAAATAACAAAAAGTCATCCAAAATAAAAAGTGATAAAGACAATAAAAAGAGAAAAACATGATTTATTGTCCAACAACAAAACCTTTATTTAAGAGAAGGTCACTCTTTGTTGTTACTATCTTTATGATATATGTTGATATATTGTGCTTGATCGTCCTCTTTTCAAAATTTTGACCTTAGTTAGAAATAATCTTTGTATGAAACCTTAATTGCTTTGTCTAAATGTTCACTTATGCTAAATCTAGAGCTGAACAACAGTCCTTTGTTATATGCATTTTCTGTGTGCTCAAGCTACTGCAAATGATTTTGTGTATTGTTCTTTTAGATGAATTAATTCTCTCATAATATGTCTTTTTCATGATATCTAATTTGTTTTGATCATTAACTATGATAATTGATGATTTCTTTTGATATATTTTACACTAACTAATAACACAAGAGGGGAGTGAGTTGGGTTATGCATTACTTTTTCCTAAGTGACCAGGTTACTTTATATGTTTTTGAGACTAATTTGCAGATGTAAAGAATAGTAAATTAACAACATAATACTTTTACATGAAAAACACCCAACTCACAAGGGTGAATAACCGTGACCTACACCTCTACAGGATTTGTCCTAACTGTATTAAAATTGTGGGGCTCAATAAAATTTAGATTATAACACTTGCAACCTAAGACAGCACCTCTAAACCCTTGCCCCTACAATCACTAGATTGTAGCTAAATTTAGATCACAAAACAATTAGAATTAACTCTAATCCCACTTACACAATCAAGAAGAAAGTTGTGAATCCTCTAAATTTCTCCTATATTGAAGCTAATTTTTCCTTAAAAAAAAAACTAAAGCATGCTTATAAAAAATCTAAAAATAGGTACAACTAAATAAAAATCCAAATATAAAAAACTAGGTTTTAAGAAACTGCAAATCATATCCATTAACATGTTCCTCCAATCTATTCCTTTGTATCAGCCATCCACTTGAATGGTTAGACATAAATTTAAGAACGATCTCATAGTATGATTTGGTTTTTGCTATTTATGTCAATATAGGTGTGTGAATCTCTTCAACAAATGACTTTTATATTTATAATAATAAGTGAAAGTGAGTCAGCTAAATATAAACACTTTTAGAATTAGAACTACAAGATGTGATAGTGTTTAGGATGGAGACAAACTCCTTGCTTCATACAATGGGACTTGTGCAATATTTAGGAGTTCTATTTCATGCAAAGACTATTATATTCCTTTAATCCTTTATTCTTATCTGGGACTCCTTCATTTGAATAGTTTTACTAGCATTCAAACTCTTGAATGGAATATGTAACTATTTTACTTGGTTCATTTTGTTCCTTTAACTTTATTCTATCCGACTCCTTCATTTGAGTATTTTACTAGCATTCAAACTCTTGAATGGAATATAACTATTTTACTTGGTTCATTTTGTTCAACACATGTCCTTCCATGTTATTTATTTGGTTCTACTAAACTATTTGTCGATCATCAAAACATTCTTGAAAGTCTCTTGAATGGAACATGAAACTGATGTACTTGTTCATCTAATATAGCCTACTTGTTGCATACATGATTACTTATTTGGTGCAACCCACTTATCTAACCCAAATTCTTTTTACCAATCATCAAAACTTACTATGTGCAACAATTTTGATTTACTATCTTTTTTCCTTGTAAAGAAAACTCAGCAAATGATGAGAAAACTATTCTGCCATTACATGTAAGAGCATGATTAATTAAGAAATTAGCTAATGCATTACCTTCTCTGTATATGTGCTTGAACATAACATGACATTGTTGTATTAGGCTTAAAATATCTTCTAGCGTGATCCTCACATGCCAAGAAATTTCCCAAATTCTTCCTATGCCATTATTAATTATAAGAAGTTTATTTCTTGATCCAAATGATTTAACCCCAAAGCCACACAATGTGCTAAAGCCTTTTAGGTTTCATAGCTTATGCTTCAATGTTGGTATTTTCATGTATTTTTTTTGTCTGTGAGTAAATATGATCCCTTTTATGGCCGCTTAGCCTTAATCCAGAAGAACTTCTTTTTGGATTATCCCTGCTAGCACCATCTATGTAACGCTTGATCCTTCCTTCAAAAGGTTGACCAATTCTAGAAATAAATGTGTTGTTGCGGCTAAAATATTTGGTATAAAGGGAAAAAGAAATGAACCAGCAATTTCAATGCCGATTTTCTTAGACTAAAGTAGAGTCTTTCAAAAAGGGAAGTCATATTACTTTTTTCCCTGGACATGGAAAGAACCCCTTGAACACATGGTCCATGTGAAACAACAACTCAAACTCCACACACCTTTAATACGGCTTGTTCATCTGGTCTTTCTGGATGCAAATAAATAACATTTATGAGGATAAATATTTATTCTTCAAGTGGTGAACTAAAGTGTACTATCATATACTATATATGTGAGTAGTGGAATTGATATTAATTTTTAGTATTCTGGTATAGTAAAAATTTTGTATTTCAAATAGAAAAAATCCAAACAATATATTGTTTAGAATATGAATTGTTTTCAAATCCTATCTCATGGACATTATTAGTTTATTACATTGTGATTAAAAAAAGGGATGACCCTTCCATCACGGCTAAGATCGTCACAACAATGTTGTTTGGATTTTTTCTATTTGAAGTTATAAATTTGTAATATAGGGGATTATTCAAATTAATGTCAACTGCTCACATATTGGACATGTTATAGAATCCTTTAGTTCATTACCTTGAGAAAAATGATTTATCCTTAGAAACGTTATTTGTTTGCAGATCGATAGACGAGATGAACGAGCCATAATAAAGGCGTGTGGAGGCCGAGTTATCTTTGCCCATGGACCACATGTAGAAGGGATTCTTGCCATGTCCAGGGCAATAAGTAACATGATTTACCTTTTGAAAAACTCTACTTCAGTTCTAAAAATTTGACGTTGGAACTGCTACTTCATTTCTTAATTCCTTTACACCATTATCAATTCCTTATCACAATAAACGCTGAAACTGCAAATATAAGAAAAACACAATTAAACAACAAAGAATGAATAGGAGACATTTGATGTCTAAATATCTTCGGTCAAAAACCAAATAAAGATTGAAATAACTACCATGAGGAGTTTTAAATATCAAGAAAGTAATGACTTCTTTATTTATGTCATTTTTAATGCTCCGGTATAGGATGCAGCAACTCCTCTTAGCCTCTTTATACAAACTGCGCATACACTCAATTAAGCATTATAAAGTGGAATAAATCCTAGATGAACATGTGGATTTATTCGAAATTTCATAATAATATTTAAGATAGATGGTTTATGTTATTGGTGATGGTGATGGTATATATGATGGAAGTGTTGGTGACTTTGGATAATGATGGAAGAAGAAGAGTTGCTTTTGTGTGTTGGCATGTCATTTTCGCTAAAATGGATGAGGTTAATGGAGGAAAGGCAAATTTGATAAACTTTTATAACTTTAAGGGAATATTGGACCGATAGTATAATTTAAAAACAAATATATGGATCAATTATAACATAGAGCAATGTTAAACTTTTTTTAATGGTAGAGGTGCAAATATAACCCTTTTCCCATTAAAAAGGATGAGTACAAATTATTAAACATAACTATAATTTAAATAAAGTTGGTTTGATAAG
>JACEIK010006033.1:70428-81501 GCA_018107945.1 Datura stramonium
GTTAGTATAATTAATATGTATACATTATGCGTCTAGGTATTTATCAGAGGTTACAACTAAGTATGATTAGGCAGTGAAAATTTGTGTATAATCAGTATGCATCCTTTATAGTAATTGCGTCCCAAATAGATTTTATAAGGGCACATCAGAAGGAAAGATAGATTTTTATACTCAAATTTTCTGAAGAAATGGGCACATGACATCTCAGACGAATTCACATCAAAATAGGCCAAAGAGAAAAATTTTAAAAGTATTAAATAAAAACATAACACAAATTTATATAATATGTACGTTTTTAAATTCGACAATAATGTAACTCAAAACATCGAAAATAACAATGTGTCTTAGGCTTTTGCTGGGACATAACATTTTGGTCAACAAAATTAGGAGATTAATAATAACGAAGCAATCTCTACAGGCAACTAACATGACATGTTTCAAGAATAATCCGACCTCATTGGAGGTATAACATTATGTGCTGGCCATTAACCATGGAATTATTGCACTAATTATCTTCTAATTCTCTGAAATGACTAGTATGTGCCAAGTGTCAACGGCTTCTTTATTAATCTAATTTTTTTTTTCATAAGAGAAAAATCAGTATTCCTGCTACTTTACTTTATGTGGCAGTATTTCATTGAGCACATAATTTTAAAAAAAAAAAATTATTTTTGAAACTTGTAATCTCAATAATACTTTGTATGTCACAATCTCAAGCCCGAAGGTGTTATTAAAATAAAATATGATATATTGAAGTCAAATTTATGTTTAGAGGTGTAAGTTATTCTTTCATTGTTAATTAGAGATTTTAAATTTTAGCGTTTTATCTCTTAAAATGAAACTTACAAACATGATCGAATTAATCAGACGCTAATATTAATATCGCATATCGATGAAAAATCAAGTAATAAGACGAAGGATCCATAGTAATTTACACTAGAAATATCAAAAAGTATCACCAAATATATATGGTTGTGATGATTGGAATTCCTTTCTTTTTAATTAAAAATTTTATGTTCCACCACTAAATTTAAGTTATCAGTAAATTTTGAATATTAAATAATTAATTAAAAAAAGTCAAAAGTGATGCATACAGAGTGTGTTGAGCTAGGCTTTCTTTTCTTTTTCCTTGTTGCTTATGGGAACCTTTTTGGACGTAGACTTTGTTTTCTATAAACCCCACATCTTTCTCCTCTTCAATTCCTTCATCTTTAAATGTGTGCATGGATACTGTAGCGAATTTCTTTGACTATCACTATAATTTAACATGTTATAATAGATTATTATTATTATTTGGAGCTTCCAAATGAAATAATGGACTATTTGTACTGGATCAAGAAGAGGCTTTGGAGCAGATTCAAGAAGAGAATTATAACTGTAGTCTATGAAGCAGTGGTGTCTTTATATGGAAAGCCAGAAACTAGAAGATTTTGAGATTAAACTGTGTAGCAGAATCATGTAGTGCATTTGTAACACCCGCGGTGTGCTCCGTTTACTATTCTTTCGTACTTTCTTCTTTTTATCACGCGATAGGTTAGCAAAGCCTGAACGGGCGCGGAGAAGGAAAGCCCCGTGTGTTCGGAGTGATTAAGTTGGTAGATCGAAGGCCCACGAGTCGAATTCTAACTCTTTGCATCGTTCGTTGATATAATGTTGGAAAATGAAATCGTGTGCTCGCCCACAAGCTCGTGTCAAGAGGAGCTTAGACTCGCACCGAGCCTCGTCCCGCGAGGCAATGTGAGGAGGTGGTATATCGTTACGACTGGATTAATCAAATGTCATGCGGAAACCAATACAGCAAATCTCGAAGGACGCTAAATAAGAAGACAAACAAAGAAATATATCAAAAGAGAAATGATAAATTTAACGTGGTTCGGTCAATCGACCTACATTCACAAGAGGATATGAGCAATCTATTATATAAAAAAGAGTACAAAATATCGAGATAAGCACAAAATTCACTCAGAATAAAAAAGAGTTTCACACAAGAATTACACTACCACTTGTATCTCACAAATTCTCCCCTAAACAAGACTCTCAAACCCCTTATGGCTACATTGTGGATGCTACTAAGTTAGGAGGAAGGAGACTCAATTTATAGAGTCCAACATCTTTTCTTATAGGAGAAAAGATTAGCCAAATATGAAAAATCTGTATTTTTCTTTTAGGAAAAGAAAAACCCAATTATAATAAGAAAGTCACCACAAAAACTCAACACATATTATATATACTACACTTACACGTTTTTGGATTCATTTTTTTAATTTTCCAAGAGGCAAAACACACAACTCTCTTTAGAATTCTCCATAGAAGTCTTCAAGGATCAAAGGGAACCCCTTTTCCAAGCTAAATTCCGTGGATACCTTGTTAGTTTCTCGATCCTCACGTTGTATAGATTCTGAATTGTTGAAAGCTGTAATCAATAGGAGTGTTGAGACGAAGTTACAGGTTGAAATAGCACGAGTTGAGCAGGTGCGTGGGCAAAGTCCCGTATAGCTTCAAGGAGCTAGTGTAAGGTATGTAATGGAATTTCGTATCTTGTTCGACATGAATTCCTTTCCGAAATGATAACTTTCAAAAGAACTTAAAAGTTCGTCCTATGTAAATACTCTATTCACGATGATTGAGGAGTTTAGTATGTCCCTTACTTGAATACGTCTTGCTTAATGTCAAGTTCTTATTCATGTATAATTCTTGAATCTAATCTTAGAAGTTGTAACGATATGTCTAATATCATGAATACCGACAACAGATTACTTCCAAAAGTACTACGATCACAAACATGCTATGCATAATGAACCTCAAAGACTAATGTAATATATTTCAAGAATGTTAATGTACAAATTAGATCTTGTATGAATTCCACGACTTTGCTAAGCACGAAGGCTCGCATACGGAAGATAGTATCCATTACGTTTTATCGACCGTGCTAAGCACGAAGGCTAGGATATGATCATAGATAGTATCCATTATACTATTATCGACCATGTCAAGTATAAAGGCCCGAATATGAAAGATAGTATCCCGCATATGTAAAAGAAGATACTAAAAGTATAATGAATCCATATGAAATTTCTAAAATTCTATATTGTATAATATACTATGTTTTCACGGTTTTGCATACGAGCCACGTAGTTTATGTCTTGTTGTGTCACTTTCTCGACCTCATCATACGAGTCTTATCATGGCTCATGAGTTCCCTATGGTTCACCTGATGTGGCATTCAAGTTTCAGGTCAATTTTGTACTTAACTATTGCATCTTTTCATATATTATTCATGTCTTGCATATTGGTACAATTCCTTCGTACTGACATCCCTGTCACGGGGAGCGCTACATTCATGTTGCAGGTCCAAGTCGAAGCCTAGATATACCTCTTATGTAGGTGGTTGTTGAGTCCAACGTTGGTTGGTAAGCTCCACTTTTTTTGGAGCTATAGAGTTAGAGGCTTTGGTTACAAAATATGTATATGTAGTTGACGGGTAGGTCGGGACCCAGTCTCGGCCATATGATAGACACTCTATTCTTAGAGGCTTGTAGACTTGTGTTGTACATTAGCATGACTTGTATGGTCCTGTTGACTTTGCTATCTAGCTGTTGCTTCAAACTATGGCCTCGTCGACGTTGTATATATACATGTTTTTGGTTGTTCAGCGTACATATGGTTATATGTTGTGACCCTGCTGGTCCTGTTCAGATTATTATACTTTTTAGCGTATACATATGGTGTCCTTATCGGCCCAGATGTTCTATAGGTCCAGATCATATAGTTTGTGTTTGTTATGCTTGGTCAAGTAAGGCACGAGGTGATAGTCTCACCTTCCTAGGTTTGGAGGATGACAACATCAAATTTAGTTCATGGTTAGAGAAAGAATGTCAATGTTTAGATCTTCAAAACAGGCTAGGAAATGTTCATATTTTGTTGCGAAACTTGTACTTAGGTTTGAGGTCTAGCTTCTCGACACCTTTCCTAGAAGGCAGTTGGCAGGTTGGACGCTCTTTGTTGTAGTTTTGCTTAGTATCAAAACATCACCATACATCCTAAGGAGCACTCAAATAAACAAAAGTTGACTACCTTCCAGGAAGGTTATCAGTGTTTAATGAGCCTCGGTCAATTTAACTAGTTATAAGTAAGAGTACTAATGAAACTGCTATATTTTCTAGCCCTGCTATTCTGTTTACAAGAGTCTAATATTTTAGTAAGTTCTATCTTAATCTGCTCTATAATAGTATGAGTCTGTACAGACATGTTTCTAAACAACTTAAAGTTCCTATCCCTCCAAGTGTAATATACACTAGCTCCCCATTAAGTTGCAATGACTTCCTTCTTGAATTACTTCCAATACTTATGCTTAATTCTCTGCATCACCAAGCTTGTGTCCCCTGATCTAACATGTACCCTTGCCCATCTCAAAAAGACAGAACACACAGTTGTGAACCAAGTGCACTTCCCAAATAAATGTACAACAGTTTCAGCTGATTGGGAATCACATAAGCAACATATAGTGTTATCCACTGGAATATTTAGAGACATTAGTCTTTCCTTGGTGAGCAATCTTTTTTGTACAGCCAACTAAAGAATGAACCTATGCTTGGGTCGGGCCACTATACTCCAAATTAACTCAGAGGTTCTCCACCTTCTATGATTTCCTATAAGTTGGTTATAGCTACTGGTAATTGAGTAACTACCAGTAAGGGTGAGCTGGTATTTTTTGTTTGAATAGCACAACTTCATAATATCCTTCAAAGAATTCAACTTCCTCCGGTACCAACTGCAATCCGGAGGGACTCTGTGTGACCATATGTCCTCTTCCTCTTTCATATACACTCCATGCACCCATTTTACCCAAAGAGAGTCCTACTTCATGGCCAATTGCCATAACAATTTCCCTACAGAAGCTACATTTCAGTTCTTGCTTCCTTTTATGTTAAGCCCTCCAAACTTCTTTGGAAGACATACTTGGTTCCAAGAGACCAATGAAACCTTCCTCTTCTCTGTATTCCTACCTTAGAGATATTCCCTGCATAGCTTATCAACCTCCTTAAGCACACTCTGAGGTAAGATAAATGTAGCCCCCTAGAAATGTTGAATTGAAAAACAGAACAGTACTGATGATCTGGAGTCTGCCAACATAGGACAATTTCTAGGCATAACCTATCCTAATCTTGCTTGTTATCTTCATGAACAGTTGATGACAATCTAATATGTTCCATTTCTTAGAGGAAAGGGGAAGTCCCAAGTATTTGATAAGCAACTGGCCAGTGGCAAAACCAGTTCTAGCTAGTAACAGCTATTGCATAGGCTCCTCCAATCTAGCCATGAATAAGTTGGACTTATCCATGTTTTCACTCAATCCAGTAACCTTACTGAAATAATCTAGTGCCTCTATGATTCTATATATAGACTTTAAGCGGCCTTTGCATAAAATCATCATATCATCAGCAAAAATAAGGTGTGTAAGCTTAGTCTGCTTGCATATGGGGTGATACTTGAAATTAGGAAAGCTCATTCATTGTCTTTAAAATTCTGGTAAGATACTTCATAACAAGCACAAACAATAAGGGTGACATAGGATCCCCTTACCTATCCCTTTTCCCAGCAAAGTATCCATGACACTCCCCATTCACCTTCACTGAATATCTAGGAGAGGACACACAAGTCATCACCAGTCTTTTAAAACCTAAGGGAAATTCATATCCAGAAAGGGCCTCTTCTACAAACTCCCAACTTACCATATCATAAGCTTTCCTGAGGTCAATTTTCATAAGGCATCTAAGAGGAGAAGTTTTCCTGTTGTAATGCCTTGGATATCATGACAAATCAGGATGTTGTACATCATGGATCTGTCTTGCACAAAAGCTGCTTGGTTACCTGCCACAATATGAGTTATAGCCTCCTTGAGTATAAAGAAAATTAACTTTGATATTCATTTGTATGGGACATTATAGCAAAAAAATAGATCTATATTGGTTAGGGCTTTCAGGAGCAAACACTTTAGGAATAAGAGCAACACATGTACTATTCAGCTGAGTAAGTAACTGGCTATTTTTAAAGAAATCCAGTATTGTAGTAGTAATATCCTCCCCCATAATACTCCAAGCAGCTTTGAGAAAACCACTCCCAAAACCATTAGGCCTTGGGATTTTGTTGCTATCGATTTGAAACATTTCTTGCTAGACCTCTTTGAAAATGTAAGGCTGCATTAGCTTTACCTGTTGTTCCACTATGAGCACTGGTCCATTCTTTAAAAAATCAGCAAAAGCTTTCACTTTATCCTCCATTTTTCTCCCCAAAAAATCCTGATAATATTGAACAAATATATTGGCAATTTCATTCTGGTCAGTTTGCCACTCTCCCCTTTCATCCTTTAACTGTGTAGTTGCATGCTTTAGTCTCCTATGCTTAATGACAGAATAGAAATACTTGGTGTTATCATCACCCAATTTTACCTAAGTTACCTTGCTTTTTTGCTGAAGATAGACTTCAGCCATGTAAGAAGATCTCTATAAGTTATGATATATCTCTCTTTCTGCAATTTGACATTCCAAATTAAGAGGGTCATTCTGTAATACCTTCTGAGCTTCCTTCAAAGCCTCTCTATCTGCATTTGACTATCAACTATATTCCTGAAAAATTGATTGTTCAAATCCTTAAGGGTCTTTTTTAAAAGCTTCAATCTCCTCACCACTTTAAACATTATATGGACATTAACATGTGCCTCCCATCCATGCCTCACCTTGTCCATGAAATTTGGATGTTTGGCCCATACATTATAGAATTGAAAGGATTTTCTGTTACTTTTCCTTTCTTCCATATATGAGACAAGAATAGGACAATGATCACTGATGCTCTCTGAAAAGTAGACAGCCTTGCAAGCAGACATACTCATTAACCAGTCATTATTTGTGAATGCCTAGTCTATTTTTGAATAAACTCTCTGATCATCATGTTTATCATTCCAAGTATATCTCTGATTTTGATGCACCAATTCTATTAAATCACATCCATTCATACAACTTTGAAATTCCATCACTTCTACCCATATGACAGGATTTCCCCTAATTTTATCTTCACTACTCAGCATTGAGTAAAATCCCCCAGAACCAACCAAGGCATTAACATGTTGGTCTGTTGTTCCAATAATCTATCCCATAGTTCTCTTCTCTCCTATTTGGTATTAAAAGCATACACAAATGATATAACATAGGTCAGTTGTAAGGGTTTACAGAACACCTCACAAGTTACTAACTGAGGAGACATGTATTTCCTCTTAACTACAATGAAATTAGGTCTCCATGCCACTATGATCCTTCCACTATAATGAGTTTCTAGATTTGAAACAAATTCCCATCCACCAAACATTTTATTCAGAACTATCTCTACCTTATTACTCTTGATCTTTGTCTCAAATAGTCCAAGCAATCCAACATTCATTTTATTTCAAAGGAGCTTAACCTCTTTTTGCTTATTGGCATTCCAACCTCTCACATTCCATCTTAGAATTTTATCCATTGCCTGACTCAAGCGAAACCAGGTCACCCACATTAACATTCATACCAATTCCCTCTACTGTTTCATTCAATATGTGAAAGATGTTACTCTTTATAACTTGTTGTTGTGTCTTGTTCTGAGACTTTCCAGTTCTAGATGGTGTAACCCATCCTAGACTAGGTTGCCCAGATGCCTCCTCCTTTTTCATTGTAGTGTGGTCCTTTTCATCTAATTTACTTTGCTGAAGGATAATCACTTCTGGACTCTAAATTGTTAGTTGCTTCTATGAGTTGCTAATGTTCTATGTTTTAGGCTGATCATTTTCCTCCTTCCCCTGATCAGTAGTTTGTAACTTCTTGTTCACCTTCTTCTTTCTGCAAACTTCCTCTATGTGACCATATTTTTGGTAAAACTTACATAAAGTAGGTTTCCAATCATGGACGACTCTTTGTTCAATCAATTCACCTTTTTCATTTCTGAATACACTTTATCTGGGAGTTTGGCATCCATTTCTACTTCAACAAGCAATCTAGAAAAATTTAACCTAATCTTCCTCTTAGTGTTCCTGTCCACCATTAAAGGTTTTCCAACAAGACTACCAATCTTGCTCAACCCCTTAGGGCTCTAGTATTTAAAATCCAACCCAGGAAACTTGATCCAAATAGGAACTGTGTTTATTTCATCTCTAGTGAATTTTATTTCAGGGCTCCAAGCCTTAATAATGAAAGACTTATTATCAAAATGATAAATGCCCCTTTGTATGACATCATTTTTTTCCAACTCAAATTCAAACTGAACTAGGATTATACCATTCTTTAGCATAGCAATTTTATCAATCAAGTGTTTTGACCATAATCTTTGTATAAAACCCTTAAGTACTTCAAAAGGCGGATGAGCCCCAGAACATAGCACACTACTGCAGATTTCCAGTATTCTATCTCAGATTCAATATCCTCTATTTCAATTTTGCTAATAGCATATTCACCTTGTATATCGGGAGGCACAGATTCCGATTTGAATCCTGCATTGGATATTTTATTTATGTCGAACTTCTTCCAGATTGATTCCTTCACTTCCTTATTGGTCAGATCCTGCTCCACTTCATCAAACCATGATCTTTTAGTACTACTACCAGCAGAGTGTTGAGCATTTAAAACCCCCTCCTTCCAAGTAGTAATGGCATCTTGGTGTATCTTCTTTACTTCGGCAATTTTAGAAATTCTAGGAACTACTGTTCCATTGATTTCCCCTTCTTCCAATTCAGCAATTTCATTCTGAATTCCTCCAAATGACCTCGACAACATTTATGGCTCCTCTATGCCAACCTCAGTGGTAATCCTCACAGGTTTAGTTGAATTACTTGGTGTAGGGCTCACCATTGTTACCTTACTCCCAGTATCCCCTTGAACTACCTTTCCCGATTGCTTGCTCTTCTTTCCCTTCGTGTAACCCTTGTTTGCATTCTCCTTCGCCATTAGAGCCTTCTGAGATGGGATTCGAGTTCTCCTTCCCATGGCTGTGCAGGTTAGTTACCGTGCGCCAAGAGAGAGAAAGCTATTAAAGTAATAATATTTTAATAGCTATTTGTATTGGAATTGTGTTTTGTTTGTGGTAATAATACTTACAATTTATTGCGAAGAAAATGTAATATATATTATGAATTTAAGTTATATACATTGATATATAATTTTGTTTATAGTATTGGTTGTTCTAATATGTAATAACAAGCCAGGTGTCATATTTATCACGTTACCGGTTAATGTTTTATCAATGATCTAATTATATAAATAATTTTTATACCATTGATATATAAAACTTAAATTTATATATTATTATCTCCTCCACAGATACCTGAAAAAAGCTTCCTTAAATATTGGAATTGGTAGGTACTTAGTTACTTTATATACAACATTCTAATACACCAAAGATAAAAAAGAAATAAAAATAGTAATTTTTTAAAAACAAAATAGGAAACAAAAATCACCATATAATTAAAATCCTGAATTCATTTCTGACGAATTTTAACCAAAATGCACCAAGATATGAATCCTTTATTTTAAAATTGTTTTTTTCAAAAATTTTAATTGAAATATGGTTGCTGATCAAGCCATGGCCAGAATGCAGCTGAAGTGTCATCAATTCCACAGAACATGTTGGATAAAGTTTCTTCTTTGACAGTTTGGTCCACTAATTTCATATTATTGCACTGTAGCATTTGTTGCCTTGAGATATCTAGCTTGATAATTTCAGAGCTGTTTTCACTTCTAGTACTGCATATTGAACCTTGATCCGATTCCTTGTTCAAGTTGACTGATTCTGTTGGCTGCTCTCCATTTTTCAGTCTCATTATCTGCTGACAATATTGATTAAATTCATATAAAAAGAAAGGTTGATAGCGAAGCATCGAAACATATGGTATCATCCTAACAATTAATGAAATGGGTGAATAAAATTATTCGATACTATTCAGTAATTATATTGATAGGAGATGTATCATAGAGATCCAATGATATAATCGAAATATGTGCCAATTGATGAAATTCCATTATAAAAGAAAACAAAAGTTGATGTATGTGTTGACAGAAGGCGGTAAATATTTCGTGCGGTAATAGACCTACCACTATTATTATATTAATATATAGTAATAAATAAAAAGAAAAGGTCGATGATGAAGCATCGGATGCTATAATGACATTTAGCCGTCAATAAAATAGGTGAAAAAATTATTTGAGACTTTTTAGACAATTATATTTATTAGAGACATATAATAGATATCCTATAATATAGTCAAAATATGTATAAATTGATCGAAACATCCTTATAAAAAGAAATAAAAGTTGGTGTCTTGTGCTGTTAGGAGACGGTAAATATTTTGTGGATTAATGGACCTAACACTGATGTCAGTGCGTGCTCAAGCACCCAAACTCCCACACTATATTTTGTTTAAAAATAACAATAACATACAAACGATATTATTGACTAAGTACCCAATTTCAAAAAAAAATTAAAAAAAACATAGCAATTCTAAATTAAAGATTTTGAACACCTATATTTTTAAAATTTTAGGTCCATCATTAATTTTGTAATATAATTGAAATGTCTGAATATTATTATAAAATAAAAAAAAGATTGATGATGGGGTTAATTGTGATTAGAAGCAGGAGTTATGAGGATGTATCTCATCTGAAATTTTTCGATTTGAATTTGTATTTAATCGAATCTAAAAATGTGTCCCCTCTTTTTTCAGAGTTTATTGGTCCATTTTTTAAGTCATCATGAGCAGTGAATCTACAGAAGAGAACATGGGCAAAAGATTCTTTTGCACAGAAATACATGTTCATCATGGTTTAGAATCCATAGCAGAGAAAAAAAGGTTCATTATTTCATCAAAATAGTCAGTATATACAAACAGAAGAGAAAGAAACATATCATTATTGTTCATGTTTTAAGAAAAGACCAGACACCCTTTCAGACTTTCACATTTTCTCCATGAAGCTCCTAGAAAAGAAGCTGTTCTTTTTTTTTTTTTAAATAGAAGTGGAACATTGTTATCTAACAATAAATTGGAAATTTTAAAAATAG
>JACEIK010006033.1:83261-97937 GCA_018107945.1 Datura stramonium
GTTTATTAAAGTCCCATTTGAATCTTCTTTTTTTTTTTTTTAATTTTATTTTATCCTAAGCATGCATTCATAAAATATTGAAATTAAAGAGTTTACCTTGCTTTGAAATAATGCAAAATAAACAAACAATTTGAAACATAGTAGGATGGTTGGAAATTCTCCATCTTTAATTAGATATTTTGAACTCAAGCTCGTGAGAATGAAAAAAAATTCTGTTGAAAGTGTCACCCCAAAAATGGGTCTCGCAATGCATAAATTCAAATTTAGTTAGGTCCTAATACGAATATCAGACACAGAATAAAATTCTTAAAAATAAATAAAATTGAATTGTATATAACCTGCATTTAAGTTTTTGCGGCACCTTCTTATTATATAATACTCCGGATGCGAGCCTCCATTTCATCAACCCTGCACCAATACGATGTGAGACATCATCATCAATCTTCCATTTTCTTGGATAATAGACCCAAGATATATTAAACTTCCTTTCTTTTGGATGACACGTGCATCAAGCCTTACTTCCACACCAGCCTTAGGCATTACGTCACTCCAAGTATTCTGTCTTGGTCCAGCTCAACCTGAACCCTTTAGACTCCAGAGTCTATCTCCAGACCTCCATTTTTGCGTCAAATTCACCACAAATCTTATCAACCAAAACCATATCATCCGCAAATAATATATACATACACCTCACTCTGGATTCTCTATGTCAATTTATATATCGCCAAGGCAAATAAAAATGGGCTAAAAGTTGATCCCTGGTACAATCATGTTATAATTAAAAAGTGCTCCGAGTCTCCTCCCACTATTCTTACCCGAGTCTTGACTCCATTACACATGTCCTTGCTCGCCCTAATTTATGCCACATGTACTTCTCTAGCCTCTAAGCATCTCCATAGAACCTCCAAGGGACTTTGTCATATACTTAATCTAGGTAGATGAATATCACGTGTATGTCCTTCTTCCTCTCCCTATATTGCTTCACTAGTCTCCTAACAAGATGAATGACTTCCTATCAATAACTAAAGCAAACAAGAACCTTACCTGGCCCCCNGGTAGATGAATATCACGTGTATGTCCTTCTTCCTCTCCCTATATTGCTTCACTAGTCTCCTAACAAGATGAATGACTTCTGTAGTTGATCGCCCCAATATGAATTCGAACTGGTACTCGAAGATAGACATGCCCTTCCTCACTCTCATCTCTACTACTCACACCTAAACTTTCATAGCATGGCTTAACAGGTTGATACCCCTATAATTATTGCAACTCAAAATGTCACCCTTGTTCTTGTACAACAGATTTATTTTGCTCCACCTTCATTCCTGGCCTCTGGCAGTTTTGCCATTTTAAAATGACATTCAACAGTCTAGTCAGTCACTCCATACCTGTCAAACCAGTGATCTTTTAAATTTCACCGAAATCTCTTTTGGCCCAGTCGTTTTCCCCCATATGTATCCAACAAATAACACCTTTAACATCCTTAACCTTTATACAATTACAATGCCCAAAATGTGACGTCTCTCTAAGTGATCCAAATGTATATCCTAGCACGATTTCTCAATCCCCCACTTTATTTAAGAGTTTATGTAAGTATAACTGTCATCTCCATCTAATAAGAGCCTCCAGCCTCCACCAATACTTTATCGTCCTCATCCTTGATGCACTTCATTTGATTCAAGAGGGCCCCTCCAATCTCTCATCTTGACTAGCTTGTACAACTTCTTATTTCTAGTTTTGCCCTCAAATTCTACAAACAAGCGTTCAAAAGCTATCATTTTTTCCTCTACAACTGCCAACTTTGACCTCCTTCCTTGTCATCTTATACCTTTACCTATATATCCGTTTTTCCTTGTCATCCTAAGTACTATCCACCAACTTCATATACGCCATTTCTTTTTCCTTCATTTTTTCTTGGACTTCTTATTCATTTCATCACTAATTTCTTTGATGTTATCTCTCGGAACCCCCAACATCTCTTTACCTGATTTCCTAATTTAACTCATTGATAAAAATATATTCGTAAGATTTGATATGCTCTTAGGTAAAAGTATAATTTTCCTAGAACTTAGACTAGGAGGGTAACTCATGAAACTTTGGCTAATAGAGAAAATAAGGTTCATAATATATGATTTTAGGGGCAAAGTGGGTGGCGTGGAGACTAAAAGAAATAAATAATATTGTTGTTATTCTTAAAATACTCTTAAGTTAGAGCTTTCAGCTTCAGATGGAGGGTGTGTCCTCAATTAGGGACTTCAACAAAATAGTCTTTCATATGTCTAGCTTTCCGTGTAGCGTTATTTAATTTAACAAAAAAATCTTTTAAAAAAAAAGAATTTTTAAAATTTTATAGTTACGTTTATAGAAAATCATAAATAGCTTTAGATGAGTTAGGTTAAATTTGAGCGGATCAAAATAAATTAAATTAATAAATTAAAAATCACAAATTTGTAAAAATATTATTTAGGCTAAAAATAGGATAAATATGAATCATAACTTGTTAATACAAGTTTTTATTTTTCTCAACACTCTTATCAAATTTAATTTCGTTGTTTATCTTCTTCATAATTTGTTTAATTATGTAATAATTTTTTTAATATAATAATATATATAACACATTGATAAAAATATATATTTGATGAAAATTCATACAAAAACATTTGAAAAACATATCAATTGAAATATTAAATGAACTGAATCACACAGCACAGAATAAATTCAATTAATAAATGGACTTAATTCAATAACCTTCCAAAACTTAGAGAGGATGAAGTTGGTCAGATTATATTCTTTTCGGAAAATTCATGGCTTTCTGAACTATTTTATGATTATACTCATTTCATTAAGAATAGAATTTTTAAAAAATTATTATTTTTAATAAAAACTAAATATTCAAATAAACAAAAACAAAACCACCACTAGTAAATATCAAAAGATTTTTTTAAAGTAATAATTATTAAAAATATAAAATTAAAAAATCATTATATATATATATATATATTCATTATAATTTATGTGATATATTTTTTTAATTAAATTTATTTAATTAATTTAATTTTAAGATATTTATTTTATTTTATTAGTTAATTTTTTTAATTTTTTTAATTTTTTTAATTTTTTTAATTTTTTTATTTATTTTGGTTTTTTTTGTTTTTTAAATTTTATATTTAATTAAAATAATATATCGTACAAATCGGAACGTTGAAATTTTATATTCAATTAAAATAAACACAGAGATAGAGACAGAAAAGTTAATCCTTTGATCATTTTCATTTCAAGGACATGCTGTTTTATCTTTTTGGGTTGGGGAGATCAAGAGAGAGGGGGGTGGGAAGAATCTAGGGGTGGGTCTCTAAGGGGGTAAGGGTTGCCATAAACTCCTAGCAGGTATCATGCATTGGAACTAAAGACTTCCCCATCCATATTATCCTTTCTCTTCAGTCTTCACCCTCAGAAACCAGACCCACAACCTACTTCTATCAAATTATTTACTTGAAATGAATGAAGAATTTAACGTCAGAGAGTTTAGAATAAATTTTATTATTATAAATAAGAAAGTAAGTATATAAATATATATATATATTCGAATTGAATTAATAAGTTTAATCTAACTAAAGAAATTCATTCAAAATTTATCTTTTATTATATCTTTGATTCAATAACAGATTTGAAAGAAAGCGGATTCAATTGAATCACATCATCCAAATATATCATATTTTGCAGGATGTAAGTACTATTACTGTGTACAATAACTGAATATTGAAAAACGTAAAATCATCTCATTTAAAAATTTAAGTCATAAAAATATCTTTTATTGGTTATTCATTCTCAATACATCTCTTGTAATATGTTATTCTTTTTATTATCCAAACACGTAGAGATTGTTTTGGATAAAAGGTGGACATCTCTAATATCATATTAAAATTACCATCATTTCATTTTAAAATTTAAATTATACAAAAAATTATTGTATTTTAGTAATATATTCTCAATATTAAATTCTTTTCACATAAGTGCAGCTTCTAAAGTGGCACTATTTCATTTTCTTAATTTCAGTAGGTGATTCATTGGAGATGATAGAGCAATATTAATCACTACTAAAAATATAAAAATTAGGGACGGAAGGTACATAATAATAATAAAACTCTTTAGTTATGAACAATATAACGTTGAATTAATGACAAGTTGTAGTGAATACTTCCTTCATTTTAATTTATTTATTTTGCTTTTTTTTAATAATTTTTAATTAATTTTTACATGTATATTTAAGAATATAAGGTCCAATTTTCTTTTGCTCTTCTTAGGCTCTCACGTCAAGTTAAAATCAAATAAATGAATTAAAATAAAAGGAATAATTAATTTTTTCAAATAATAAATAGAAGTAGGAGAGATTCCACCCATCCATTCATTTCAGATAGGAGGGTCCATCTCTATCACCACTTCTCTCTACTTCCAAAAACCCTCCTAACATTTGAAATGACTTCATCTAAAGTCATGTCCTTTCCTTCCCTATCTTTCCCCTCACGCTTTCCTTTACATTAATTTTCAATGTAGTTACATTACAATAAAATTAAATTTTTTTAAAAAAAGGTAAAAGATCATTTTAAAGTAGTTGTGTCTGGGTGAACAATTATATGAAAATTTTAAAAAGAAAAGAAGTTTTTATGAAGTGTTAAATACTCTTAATAATGTGAGATTTTTTAAAAAGAATTTGTGTGGATTTGATTCAAAACAAATAATATCACATGTTAAGAGAATATTTAAATTGTTTTAATTGTATCAGAGCCAATAGTTCAGCGAAACACGGATATAGAATGAGCGAGTCATGGAATAAATCAACTTAGTGTCTTTGCATGCCCTTCAAGCCCGGTGTGCCTTTGCTTTCCGTGGCTTTGAAGATCACATACACAAATATAGTCGGTAGACTTTAGTGATAATAAATACTCAATTTGATAAGGTGCAATATAATTAATCTCTAAATTAGCTCCTAAATGGTGATGAGTCGTGAAATTTAGTTACATGGGGAGATTACTGCGGCAGCGAGCAGTGTTCGCATTAAAAAATACTTATAAATATTGAATACTCTTAATGGTATGGTGTCAATTTTTAGAAAAGCTGTGTAGATTTAGGTCAAAACCGAGATAATATAACATCGTCATATTAAAATTGGCTTTGAGTTATTTTGCCCAATAAATATTTTATATTTACTAGATATGAAAATTACATCTTTTCTTAGTCAATCTGCCAGGAATCAAAAGCGACTTTGAGATTTGGATTATATATATATATATATATATATATATATATATATATATATATTCAGTAAATTGCTCAATATATATAAAATTTAAATAAAAATGACTGAATTCAAATCCATACTTTCCCTCATGAGAATATGTTCTTTTTGTCAAACTAAAGTTGTAAGCATGATAACATGCATACGAGCAACATCTAGATGCAAGAATGAGAATTGAGAGCAAGAAATAGCCGGGATCCGTTTCTCCATCACTTTTTTTTTTGAAATAATTTTTTACTTTATTTAAAAAGTGATCTTTCGTCATGAAAATTTCAAATCATACTGGAAGTTATATTTTAAATTTAAAAAATAGCTTATAATCTGTTTTTCAACTCCTTTCCTTTTTAGTACCTTAAAGTATATTCAGACACAAATATTATTTCAAATATTTTTACAAAAAAAAAATATGAAATTTAAGTTATAATTATGATTTTTAAAATAGGTTTTTCCTTTTTAAATAAAACAAAAAATTAATGAAATATATGGCGAAAACGCCTACTAAATGTCATGTAGATGAGTCTAGCTAGTTCTTACAATATGACTAATTGAGTATATAAAGAACATTTATGATGTTGAATATGTGAGAATATCTTTCACGTGGAGGAAGGTACATGGGATAATTGTCATGAACAAATAAGAGCATATAATAAGCAATGTAGGGCTCCATCATGTATTTTGTGTAAGACTCAAAGGACAAAGCCCATGCATGAGATTACTCAATTGTGTAAGCAACATTGTAAATTTTTCAAAGACCTTACAATACTTAAAGTGGCTAATTGATGTGTACTCCCATTAAAATTATGTGTGTGGAGGTTGCAAGTCTCCATCACCATGGATAGCATATTAAATTTGCCTAATCTATTTAACAATTTAAAAGCCAATTCTGC
Organism: Datura stramonium; assembly: GCA_018107945.1. Taxonomy (NCBI): domain Eukaryota; kingdom Viridiplantae; phylum Streptophyta; class Magnoliopsida; order Solanales; family Solanaceae; genus Datura; species Datura stramonium. Next base: position 89,445 of record JACEIK010006033.1, read on the forward strand.
CTTCTTTGAAAATTTTCTTCCCTTTTCCATTTCCATCATATCCGTAATTCCCTCTTCTTTGTTTTTTTTTTTTTTAAATTAAATTTTTTAAAAGTACATCAAGGGAGAGGAGGGAGGAAAAGATGGAAAAATGCAATACTACTGATAAATTTGCACGGTAAATACTGCTATTCGTACTATATTTATATTCAAATCATATAAATTTACTATAATTTAATAAGGCAAGATTACATATTAATTAATCATGATTAAATACTAAAAATCTATATACAAATAATTTACAATATATTATTTAGGATAAACACTTGATGCGAGTAAATTTTTACAATTGAAACCCCCGCCTCAAATATGAAAAAGAGTTCACCAAGTGAGTTAGTCCTCAAATCCCCCTCCCCACATTTTTCTTAAAATATGAATTTCCCAGCCACATGTTAGAATTTTGTTTTGGATTAGAGTTTTACTATTAATTTTCATTTTTATAATTCCTCCATTCAATTTATGAGATTTTTTTTAAATCTATGTTCTCCTTTCAATATTTAATAATAAATTTAATTTTAAACATTTTGTTTTACTCTTTAATCAAATAATTTATAGTCATAATTAAATATTTTAAATTTTAAATTTTAAATTATTTTTCTCTTAAATTTTATGTCCAATCAAATACCTTTGTATTAATTAAGAAAAAGGAAACACTATTCTGAGTGAAAGAATGTTCATATATATTGTAACTTTTTTTCACCAATTACATAATTATATTTTCTAACACAAAAATCACAAAACTTACACCTCACTAACATAAAAGTCACAATTGTTGGAAACAGCTTTCCGTGGAGAGATAATCTATTATTCTACTGTTTCACCATTTTCTATTTTAATCGATTGATACTAAATGATCCTTAATTTTGTGTTTATAATTTGATCACAAAAAGATAAAAAAAATTATATTAATTTTTTCTTTTTTTTCAAATAATTTTATATTATTGTAATTTTATAATAAGATAATAATATTATTAAGTTTTTTTAAAAAGAAATTAAAATATTTTTTTTAAAAAAAAGATAAAAATATCAATAAAATCAATAACAAACCAGTTCAAGTGTGAACCAAAAATTGTGGTCAAAATCCTTATGATCATTTACATTTATTTTAATCTAACAAATACATGTTCAATTAAAGAGGGCCGACCAGTTCTCATCAAATTTTGATAAGTGTAGCTAATATATATTGAAAAGCGTTACATTGTTGAATGACAAAAAATGGAATTTTGAAGTATACTATCCACAATTGTATTTTCTACATTCATTTAATTGTTAGGATAAAATTTATATATATATTAAGAAAAAATTAACAAAGATGATAATTTGAATAATATAACTCTAGTTATTTTTAAAACATATAATAATAATTTTTCCCGTATTTTAAAATGAGGCTTTAAGTACGAAACAATTGCCGTATAGTGTTTCAATGGGATGGTTAGCTTGAAAGTCACTTTTCTTTTATTTTATAACTTAAAAGTCGCTTCAAATTTATTAGTGTTTTATTCGTAGTCAGCTCGTAATCATATAATTTTTCATTTATTTATTTTATATAGTACTTTTATTTTAACCCAAATTTATAAGAAATTAAAAGCTGACCGTTTTGTGCCGCCCACGTTGGCAAACCGTTAATACTATATTATCTTTTTATTTTATCTTGCATTCAGGCTCTTTCTGCGTTTTTGTTTGTATTTTTTTTTAAAATTATTTTTTAAAATTGCCAATGCTACGACAAATTGTTTAGAAGATTTAAGATTTCCTTTGTGAATACTTTGTACTCAACTAATTGAAGAAGTGACTCAACAATAATTTCTACACTTATCAAGCAACAATAATTAAGAGGTTAAACAATAATTAACGGCTCGGGTCAAATGGGGCAAGTTAATAAAATGATTTAAAATATGTAATTTTTATTTTTTTTATAAATTTGGGTTAAAATTAAAATATTAATATTTTATATTTATTAAAAAAAATGAACACTTGATAATTTAAAAAGTTAATGCGAAAAATTACGATCATATTATTAATGTTATAAAAAAAAAAAAGTGGCCTCTTTTGGTGAATGTCGCTTAGTTGAGTGGCCAATATAGAGAATTAGCTCACTTTCAATCTTAGGTGGTAACAAATCAATTATCTCTAAAATTTTGAAACTAACAAATATTTCGGGCTATTTTTAATATACCTAATGATTAAAATAAAATGGAAGTAGTTATCGGACATTAAAAGTAATAATCTTGTGATATATCTTTCCTAATTCATTTTAACTCTTTTAATTGCTTGATTGATAAGAGTATTTTTCTTGAAATATTTATATATGAGATTTTGAGGGAAAAGAGGAATAGGAAGTGCATGAATAAGGATATATCGACTCATAATCAGAAATTTCGGGACATAATAATCATTAATCACTAAAGTTTGGATGAAAATTTTGAAAATGGTAATGCAAAATTGAGCGAGAATTTGAATGTGGATTTCAAAAGAATGTGTAGTATATGCTATTTAGATACGTTTGAAGATGATAAAAAAAATTGATGAATTATGTTATTCATCGAAAGGTTAAATAAAAAATTGGATGCTTATCAATTAATCGATCCTCCTTTGGTGGTTTGTATTTTTTAAAATTAAAAATAAAATATAATTAAAATATAAAATAAAAAATTGTTTGATTATTTAATTTTGATTTTATATTTAATTAATCTTTGATTTGAGTTTTTAATTGTTATTTTTGTGGTTTTTCAATTATTGATTATCATTTGTATTTTATAATTTTTGTATTATTATTGTATTTTTATGCCGTATAGATTAAATTTATAATTTGTTTGGTCAAGTTTTGGGAGGTAAAAAATGCTTATTTTAAAAAAAATGAGATTTTTGGCTAAGCTTTTAGGGAAAATAAAGTGTTTTAGTGAAGTAAGCGAAGAGTTTCATTTTGGAAAGTTTAAAAGTAATTTATAAGGCTTCTTGTTAAAAAAAACGCTCTTGAAAAATATCTTGAAAGCACTTTTTAAGAACTTGGTCAAACACTAATTGCTGCTCAAAAGTTGATTTTTAAATTTATTAATCAAACACAAATTAAAATATAATAGAAAATATAACTAATTTAAAATTAAAAATATTTTTAAAAAAAAAAATATTTTTCAAAATAAATTAATTTAATAAAATTGACCAAATAGACTATTCACCGGTAAAGATTCAAATGCATCCCCAACACCCAAAGAGCGAGGAACCCAAATTAAAAAAATAAAGAAAAGATGTAGCTAGTATCCTACAAAAAGTGTAAGAGATATGGACATGGACCCATTGGAAAATGAATGATATTCGAATCCAGCAATGTGGGGGTCCCTTCCTTAGAGCCAAGCTAAAATTGACACAACGATATGTTGCCACAAATTTATTGCTTATTTTAACAATGCGGACATATTTAATTCGGCTATGATTTGCTTAGCTCAAAATATTATATTTTGATGTTGATTTTAAATTATTATTTAATAATAATTAAATTTATAGTTAATTGATAATTTTATCTATTACGATATTTTTTAATTAACTAATTAAAAAACTAAAATACTAATTTACAAATAAAATAAAAAAATTAAAAAAATTAAAAAAATTAAAAAAATTAAAAAAATTTTTTTAAAAAGTAAAGTGTTTAATCAAACTTTTTAAGAAACAATAATTGTTTTTGAATAGTAACAAATAACTTTTACTCGGGAGCACTTTTGAAATATTTATCAAGCACAAAATATTATTTTATTATTATTAAAAATACTTTTAAATTGATTAGTCAAACATAAATTGTTACTTTCTAAAAAGTAGTATTCAAAAAAATACTTCTAACCAAAAGTATTGTTTAAAATAACTAACTTTTAAAAGTTTGGCCAAATAAGTATTTGACTAAACTTTTTTTAAAAAAATAAATATTTTTCAGTAGTAGTAGATAACTTTTACGCATGAGCACTTTTAAAACATTTTTCAAGCACAAAATATTATTCTATTGTGTCAAAATGTTTTTAAATTGATTAACTAAACGCAAATTATTATTTTTTAAAAGTACTCTTTCAAAAAATACTTCTAACAAAAAGTATTATTTACAATAAGTAAATTTTAAAATTTGACCAAACAAGCTATATATCTGCCTTTAATCACATGATTTCACTAGTTGAAAGGTGAATGTTGGAATGAAAAATGCTGGTGAAAATACAATAATTATTATTTAAAAAATCTTTAACACACAGATAGCGAAACTTAAATTTGGCGTGTTTTATAAGATAGGCAACAGCTTAGCCGGTGATAAAATGAACCGCTTGAATTTGGCAAAGTGTGTGTCTTTCAAACAACTGTGCACATAACGTCGAGTGAAACACACTTTCTTCTAATATGTTAAATTGATCAATTATTATATGATACATTGTGATATTTTTTAAAAATAAAAAACCAATAAAAAATTAAAAAAACTCAAAATTCATAAAAAAAAAAAAACCCCAAAAACAAAAAACAAATACAATAATTTTTTATTATTTTCAAAAAATTTCAAATGGATTATTACAACTAAAACATATGAAATCCCCCAGTTTCTTCTTACTTCAATTTCTAAAGAAACAAAAACAGAAAAAATGATACAAAATATGTAGATATCGGTAAAAGAAGGTGGGTTGGGGGTAAGAGAGAAAAAAGGTTTATCAAAGTGCAGGTAAAGGTGTTGATGAAGAGAGAAGAATCAGTGAAAATTCAAATTATTAAATAAATTATTTAATAAATAAGTATATCTTTACTTTTCTAGAAGATTTTTATTGAAAAACTATTTAAATGGAATAAAGAAGCTTACCCTCTGAAAAGTGTAAAACACATAATTTTGTAATGTCAGCCTAAAGTATTCAAAAGACACTTCTACCAAGTTCAAGTGTTTATCACAGTCGATAATAAGTTTGATGTATCAGCACATAAAATGTGTCAAGCTTTGGGGTAATATAGGTGATGAAGTCATGAATAAATATTTAAGTTGAGGCATGGATATTAAGAGCACTGCTGGAGATTAGTCTCTTGTGATATAAGCTTCACCGGTCCAGCAATATAACTTGTGACTTGTCCCCACCGAGATCTGACAATAGGATAACACTTGGTGGTCCGAGCAACTCAGAACTAGTTGAAGAATTCAAAGTTTCACCAATAAGACCACATTAAATACAATATAAATTCTTCTACTTTTTTTTTTATATTGAATAAGTTGTAAACTCCCAGAATATTTTTAACATGCCAGCTACCTTTCAGCTACACCAACCTCGAATTATGAATACAATAAAAGAATTTCAACAACACACAATATGGTTCTTCTCATCCACTTTCATCCATACAATATGATAACACAAAGTATGAGAATCCTAAAATTAGAGTATGAATTAAAATAAATGCGGAAGCAAAACTAGAAAACAAATTAAAAAAGACTAAACAAGAATTAAATATATGAAAAATTTAAGGAAATAGTTCCAAGAACTTTCAAGAACGCAAGTTTCAAATATTTGACAAAATTCAAGTAACAACAAATTAGTTATAGATAGACAAACGTCTTTACTTGAGAAATAAATCAAACTTAGAATTAAATCTTAACCTCTTCATGAGTAACGTTAGACAATAAATAATATGGGTACCAATCGCTTTCTAATAATACTAAGAAGAAATGAAAGATATCAAAGAAGTTATCTTTACTAAACTGAGCTATCGCTGGTTAAATTGAAATAGCCTTAAGCAATCGTACCCAAAGGTTCAAAAAACTCTCAATGTTAATATTCTTCATGTATCTTCTAACGACGGATCAAAGCACCTTTTCATATAGTAGTAAAGAAGGGTGCTAGTCAAGACAAAATTCAATGAAAATGATATTTCTTAGGGACATAGAAGCTAAGATTGTCACACATAGTCCAATGAAGTCAACATAAAATAAAATATTAAATATAGATTCACAAGAAACTAGTTAAAATTAAGAACAATAATTTGTGTTGCTGTATTTTCTCTATTTTTGGGTAGATTCGGATTTCATTTTACCTTATCTTGGACTTTATTATGGAACTCCAAATAGATGTAAGACTTGAAAAAAATATATTCATTGGGCTGAAGCTCTTCTTCTATGCAGACACTTTTTAGTACTAAATACAGTCCGATAAAAATTGTCTTGAAATTTTTAACTTGTTTGAGATCTTGTCATTGATCTTGGAACTTTCAAAAATTCCTCCATGTCCTTTGATGATATTGAGCTTCCATGGATGCTATCATTCCCCACTTCTTGAAAAAAATCTGCATCAAATAAGAAAAAAACAGAAACATCAAAATATCACTAACTGACATTCACTAGGAAAATCTAGTTTGTAAATATTGTTTCACTTGATTCAAATTTCAATGACCCATCTACCCTTGGTTTTTATTTGGATCTCTTTTGCAGCTGAAATTTTTCATCCTAAACAACATACTCCTAATGATCTAACCATCAATCATATAATCCTATAAAATACCACTATTCTCTCAAGTAATTCACTAGTCACTTGGAAAGAAGAAGAAATATTCATAGGATTTCCAAAGACCAACAATAACAGGAATAAAATTTGCATATCTAATTTGGTTTCACCAATTAAGTACTTCAAATCATATTACCAACCAAGAATACACTGGGGACATGGTAAAAAAGGCAATACACAAAATTTTTCATGTACCAACTTAACTCAAATATCTCACAATATACATCAAGTTAATACTTTTATGGTACTTCAAACATCATCAGAATCAACTTGAAAGATTATCTCGCCAAAAAAAGCAACTTGGCTCACAAGATTTTCACAAATATTGGGTAAATATAAGAAGCTAACAGAACTAAAGATTAAGAATTTTAAATCATAGTTGGCTTCTTCCATTTGTTCCTTCAAAAAGAAAATACACTACCAAAAGAAGAAGAAGAAGAAACATTAGTGCTAGTATAAGAATAAGAGTTAATCTCACTCAAATTCTCGTCTTTCCTTTGCCTCAACTTCTCAACTTTTATTCTCTTTTGCTTTTGTCTTTCTCTCTGACAACTCCTCACTTTTCTCAGCACAAGGCTCTCTCTTCTCTCTTGAGTTGCCATTTTGATCTCCCTTACTCCTCTCAATTTTGTATCTCTCTTCCTTACCATTTTCTTTTCCTCAATTATTTTATCTCTTATCTTCTCTCTTTCTGACCAGATTTTGACTACCCATACATCATATAAGAAAAGAAAAAATATGATGCTTGATCCATGTTTATCAGTCATAATGTGTAATGTATCTGCTATTTTATCATGCCACTTAGACACAATTTGATGCATATATTTGTCATGAAAAATACTTACAATGTGTGAGAGTCTATTCTAGAATCTAGAGGTATGAAAAGTTTACTCTCCGGAAGACTCTCATACTTGTAATTTGCTAGGAGACTTCTTCGAAGGCCTTCAAAGATTCTAAACATGTAAAGAATTTTAGAAAAAATCTTATTTGTAAATATTAAGAATTGTGTTACCACAATTGTTTTTACCCATTAACTCTTAGATGACTAGGATATATGGCAACTCATCGTCAAGCAAGTATTCATAAGAAAACACATAAAAAAATACACAAATTATTTTAGCACTTTAATTTTACATGTAATTCTTTTTGCTCACTCATAATATCGTTGTAAGTAGGTTTAATACCACTCAAACGGCTGAAGTTAAAAAATAAAATAATAATAATCTAAGAATGAGTAATTTTTAAAAGGTGGGCCGTTGAAATATATATTATATAATCAAATAAAAGAAATAAAATAAAATGACCCCCTACCCAACTCTTATCTTCTTCTTCAAACCTCCCCACCCATTCTTCTTCTTCAAATTTGCCCAATCTCCCCGCCCCAAGATCACACTCACACAAGTACATTTATCGTATTTAACTTTCTTTATGCTTTCAGATTCAAATTTTTGAAAAGATTTGATTTTAAGAAATTAAAATTAAGTCACTCAATAGAGAAAAACAACCTCTATTTTTAATATTGTCAATAAATAAAATATAGACGAAAAATAAAAAATAAAAATTTAAATAATTTCCGACGTGGCTCGACATGGTATTGATGTGGCAATGACGTGACGCATGTGTATTACACTTCATATTAATGAGAAGATTCAAATTTTTGAAAAGATTTGATTTTAAGAAAAAATTAAGTCACTCAATAGAGAAAAACAACCTCTATTTTTTTTAATATTGTCAATAAGCAAAATAGACGAAAAAATAAAAAATAAAAATTTAAATAATTTCCGACGTGGCTCTGACATGGTATTGATGTGGCAATGACGTGACGCATGTGTAATACACTTCATATTAATGAGACTGATATTATATTCTTAGGGTGGTATTAAATTCACTTAAAATGATATTAGGGAGTAAAAATATTACATGTAAAGTTAATGTGCTAAAATAAGTTTAGTAT
>JACEIK010006034.1:0-27727 GCA_018107945.1 Datura stramonium
TAATATCCGTAGGACTGACAAGTCTAGGCCAATTCTTCACAACCTCTATCTTTTGAGAGTCCACCTGAACATCCTCACTTAACACTACATGGACTTAAAAGGCTATGGAGTTCAGGAAAAACTCACACTTGCTGAATTTAGAAAATAGTTGGTTGTACTTGAAAGTCTGCAACATAATCCTCAAATGAGTGTCCTTCTCCTCCTTGCTGTAAGATTATATGAGAATATCATCTATTAAGACAATCACAAGCATATCCAAATACTACTTGAACACCCTATTCATCAAGTCCATAAAAGTTGCAGGAGCATTCTTTAGTCTAAAAGATATAACTATGAACTCATAGTGACCATACCAAGTCCTGAAGGCTATTTTCGGAATGTCACTCTCCCTAACTCTGAGCTAGTGATAGCCAGATCAAAGGTCTATCTTTGAAAAGCACTTAGCACCCTGAAGCTGGTCAAACAAGTCATCAATCTAGAGGAGAGGATCTTACTCTTGATAATGACCTTGTTCAAGTTCTGATAATCGATGCACATCCTAAGGGACCCATCCTTCTTTCAAAAAAAGAGAACTGGAGAACCCCATGGGGACTTACTAGGTCTGATGAAACCCTTGTCTAGGAGATCTTTCAACTCCTTTAGCTCAGATGGAGCCATTATGTAAGGAGGAATGGATATGGGCTGCATATCAAGGAGAAGATCAATACCAAAGTCAATCTCCCGCTCAGGAGGGACTCTTAGTAGAACATCTAGGAACACTTTCGGATACTCACATACAACAGGAACTGACTAAAGAGTCGGGGCCTCAGACGTAGAATCCTCAACCCTAAATAGATAGTATACACAAACTCTGCAGATCATCTTTCCGGCATTAAGATAGGAAACAAAGCGACCTACAGGCACAACTGAACTACCTTTCCACTCTAGGACTGGTTCACCCAAAAACCAGAACTCTACCGTACAGGTTCTACAATTGACTGCAACATAACAAGCATGTAACCAATCCATACCAAAGATAACATCAATGTTTGTCATATCTAACTCCACTAAGTTGGCTGAGGTGACTTTGAAGAATCATGATAGGGCAATTCTATTTATTTCTTGAGCTAAACTTGACTCACCAATCGGAGTAGAGACTGAGAAGGGTTCTAATAGGATTTCGAGACTAACAGCAACATAAGGATCCATGAAGGATAATGTAGCCTATAGATCTAACAATGCATAAAAATCTATATGCAATACTCATAACATATCATGACCACATGTGGTGAGCAATCCTGCTCCTAACAAGATGAGAGTGCATAGAATCTGTTTTGGAGCTACCCGCCTACTACACTAGAAAGGCGCCCTACTGAGATGGGCGAGATATTGGAGCTGCTGAAGTGGTGGTTGGGGCACGGCCTCTACCATCACCCTTGTCTAGGTGAAGGACTATCTATAAGCATGTGTATGGGCTTCCCATACCCGAAGAAACCATCAGTGCAAACCAAACACTCTCTGGGGTGCCTCCTTCCACACTTCCTACAAGCTGAAAAAGTCTGCTCCCTTGTCATGCTCCTCTAACCCCTAGAGCCTAACACCCTACCTAACTGATCTCCTCAAGGTCTGGATAAGATGTCGGGAGCTGAGGCTGATGACCTCTGGTGGAAGTGAGAGCAATGTCCACCACCAGATCTCTACTGGAAATGCCCATGGCTCCCTATCCCGACCCTCTTGGCGTCTCTCTCCTTCTCCTTCATCTACTCTACCTCTATCTACTGGGCATATGTTATCAGTCAGGAGATATCTATATCATTAATCAACATGGTGGTCTTGCATTCCTTTACCAATGAATCTTCCACCCCATTCATGAACTTGCTCATACAAGCCCTCGGATTAGCAACTATCTCTAGAGCATACTTGGACTGCTGGGTAAACTTCAAGGCATACTCTTGAATAGTCATGTCATTTTGCTTCAAATTGACGAACTCTACTGCCTTTTCTTCTCTCAACTCTCGGGGGAAGAACCTGTCTAAGAAAGACATAACAATCTCATTCCAGCCAATGGGAACTACACCAACTCCCCGACTCTCCTTCCACTACTAGAACTAAATATGAGCTACCCCTTGAGCTGATAGGAGGCCAAATCTGCACTGTCCTCTCCTGAAACACCCATCACCTAGGTAATCTTCGAGACCTCCACAATAAACTCTTATGGGTACTCATCTACTTTTTACCCATCAAACTCAGGTGGGTTCATCCTAAGGAAGTCTCGCACCCTAGTCGGTGTTGCATTTCCATTATGCTTCACATGAGCCACAACATGTTGATTGACCTGGGTGGTCATGGCTAGTGATAACATCTAAAATGCCACCCCGAACTCGGGATGAGTAACCTGCTTCGGTAATGGATCAGCTGGAGCTGGCTGATGCCCATCTCCATTGTCATTGCCATGGCCTTTTCCATTGCCATTTCTTCTTCTTTTGACTCAGTGAGGAGTCATATTTCTTCAAATGCGAATTGAACAAGTTAGAGGAGTAGAGAGAGGTACTTTATCGCATGACATAGATCATAAAAGAAGGAACATTTCCTAAAATGTTTGCAGCCTCTTCCTCATAAATTTTGTGCTCTTCACACCCATGAAAAAAGACTCTACTTAACATGACCTTTAGACACCCTAGGACACAGCTAAACCTAATTTTCTAATACCAAGTTTGTCACGATCCAACTTGGGACCCTAAATCGAGACACGGGACCTAAAACCACGAATTGCTCCAACCTAACCCATGGCACATACAAAGCATGATTAAGAGCATAGCTAAGGGGAATTAAATCATAAACATGATATAAGAGGAAGTCAATACAACATACCAACATAAATGTAAACATGAACCAACATCATTGAACCATCTATACATAGTTGTCGGAAAAGCCTCTAAACATCTGTTGAGCTGATGGGAAAACACCCCCAACTAGCTCTCTATGATCTGAAACTTGAAGACATAAGCCAAAAAAAGATTTAATCAAAACTGACATCCTCGAATCATGAAGACTCACCAAAATATTGGATAGAGCTGTACTGAGCGGGGGTGAGCTACGAGATTGAGACTGGTTACCCGAACTTATATCATGAAATAATATAACATGGAGTATGCAATCAGTACTTTGAATGTACTGAGTCTATAGAGTAAGTAAAACATGTTGGTAAAATAGTATAAGAGAGGTCATGAGTGTAAAATCGTATAAAACATAAGATCCTAATCATAAACTGAATATGTAGGCTCAAAGCTTCCAAAATTGTAACATAAAGCTGAATATGACAGTTTCCATAAGCAAAACCTCATAAATCTTGTTTTGAGCCAAAATACATAAGTCATAACATCATAAGACATGAACAAAACAATATATAGAAACTAAGGAACAATGGGAGACTTGTCAAAATTTACAACCATCATGAATGAGCGCTTGATGATCACATGTCTTTCCCATGTGGAGGACAACCATCCTACACCTTGAAAATGCAAAGTATGAATAAGGTGTGATATAACGGTGTGCCCTCAGGTGGAGAAACACTCTCTTAAGAGGTCCCAATAAATATATACCTATAATGGTGCATAGTTTTGAGATTGGGGTCCTCGAAATTTCTGGCCTGCTCGGTGCTAGACACTACTAGCATAACATGTATACATCTCATAATTATATTCTCAAAAAACATAACTTAAATCCTTTTCTTAGGATTATTGACTCCAAACATTTCTATCAAACTGATCTTGTAAGCCTTGGCTAAAAAATGTGATAAAATATACTTGACTTACATCGGCTTTCCCAAATCATGAAATTATACATACTTGAAATAATCTTCATAATTCAAAATTATAGAATCATAAGTGAATAATTCATAAACATTCATGCATACTAGATAATTCATCATACTTGAAATCATGTGCTCATAAGCTTGAAATTCATAAATCATGCATAATAGGGCATATTCTTCATAAATTTGAAATCATGAATTGGTAAGTAAATTGAGAGTCAAATCTGCCCTAATATCCCTAAATAATCAATTGAAACATGAGAGATTGAACCCAATGAGATAGCATGGATAATCGCATAAAATTGGGTTAAACACTAGAATTGTCATAAAACTTGATTGGAGACTTGAAATCATAAAATAGGATGAAATTAGGAATGAGGATGGAATAACTTTCCCCATTCATAAACCTACATACCTGAGCTTAATGGAATCCTTGCTAGAGTTTGATGCCTAAGAGGATTTGGGGAAGAAAGAGGACTTTGATGCTTGAGGCATGAGAGGGTTTTGATCTTCAAATTGGAGTGTTAGGAGTAGAATGAGGGTTCAGGATAGTTAAAACCCTTTGAAATACCCTTTAGGAGACTTAAAATGACTTAGTTTAGGAGTTATAAACTTAGAAATTACAAAAATTCCTTTAATGACCCAACAAGAAAAATACTCACTGCCAGACCCAAAGAGTGACTAGATGACCCATTGGGAGACTTGACGGGTCGTCCCTTAACTCGATGCCACTAGCAGATACTTCTTAATTTTTCTAATCTTCTCTTGACACCTCACTTGATGATTCGTCATGTCACTTAACCAGTTGTAAAAACTCTTTGAAACTCCACCTTTTCTCGACAGTCATGCACCTAACGACACACTTAATGAGTTGTTAAGTGAACTAACGAGTCACTTGATGACTCGTTCTGTGTTTTGGTGTAGTTTTGTCTATTTTCTCCAATTTAGTCCTCGGGTCTGATCTTAGGAACTTTTGGGGTGTTACATTTATCCTATGATGATGAACTTCAGAAATTTGCCAAAATCTACCCAGAACAGACGAGTGGATTGTATAAACCATTATTTGTTTGTACCGGCCATTTGTTTTAGTCATTGAAGCAGGTTAAGAGGATGATTCAATTCATAAGTGGGAAGCAAAGAGAGGACCAATGGTCCGCTGGTTGATTTAGCGACCTATGATATGGGTCATTTGTTCTGCTAGTTAAAATTTTAGTTCGGTAGTTCAGGGGTATTTTAGTAAAATCCTATACTTTTAACTCTTAAGTGATGTCGTTTTAAGCTTCCTAAAGTGCTTATTAAAGGGTTATACTAATCCTAAACCCTCATTCTCTTCAATCACCATAAGTTGGAATATCTCTCTCAAGGAAAGGTTAGGGTTCTTTATCATCTTCTTCTCAATTTCTCTTGGGTCTTCAAATCAAGTTAAGGATTCATCAAGCTCAGGTATGTAGGGTCATGAATGGGATATTTCTTCCACCCTCATGACCAATTTCATCTCAATCTCATGAATTAAAGTCTCCAATCATGATTTTATGAATTTCTAGGGTTAGACCTAATTTTGATGAAAACTCTCATGATCTTATGAATTCAATTATCTTATGATTCAATCCGTGTTTTATGATTAGGGTTACATGTTTTCTACAGGAATCTCTTATGAACCTATGATTTTCAAGTCGTGAGATTTCACTCAATTATACATGAATCTCAAGCTTATGTATCATGGCCGACTTAGTGGCATTGTTTCCATAGTTAGTACACAAATGAAAAGTATGACTATGATTTTCATATTTTCTAACTATCCCATGTAAAATCAAATATGTTTCATTATTATGACTACGAGCAATGTACATGTTTTGGGGGTAGTATCTGCACAGAGTAGGCCGATGTTCAGTGCACCTAGGTCTTAGAACTATGTGTCATCGTAGGTATATATTCATGTTTAGGGACTTTCTAGAGTGCGTTCCCCCTCCCAATGGGGCTCACTAGTGATATCACACCTTTATCATTCTTTGTTGTTGCAAGTCTTAGCATGGCTCTTCCAACTTGAGTGAAATAGTTGGGCATCATGTGCTCATTCATGATGGTGTGGATTATGAGTGTCTTCCATTATTCCTTGTTTTTACATGCATGTTAATGTTCATTACTTATGATATTTTGGCTCAATATATATTTTATGAGGTTTTACTTATGAAATCAGCCATGTGTAGCTTTATGAATCATTTTTGAAAACCTTGAGCCATTAAACTCAATTGTTATCAAAAAATTATGTTTTAGCTTGCTGTATACTCATGATTTCATAATATCGTTTTACTATCATGTTCTACTTATCTCTTTTACTCAGTATATTGAAAGTACTGATCAATACTTTTGTTCTATATCGTCTCATGATATAGGTTCGGGTGATCAGTCTCAGCCCTGATGTTAGCTTCGCTCCTACTTCAGTCCAATCCAGCCCTAGTTTGGGTGAGTCCTCATCATTCAAGGACATTTTCTAGTCTTATATTTTATTTTCATGTCTTTTAGTTTCATACTTAGCTGAGCTAGTTGGGGGCTTATCCCAATATTTCATCTTGTGACTACAGGCTTTGCAGACAGTTATGTGTAGAAGTTTAGTGATGTTGACTTGTAATCCCATTTATGATGTATGAGATTCTAGAATTCCACTCATGTTATGTTTTATGCTTTATTTCATCTTAGTGATATGCTTTTAATCATACTATATATGTGTCATGGGTTAGCTTGGAGTCATTAATGGTTCTAGGTCCCATGTTGCGATCTGGCGCCCATGCTCGGGTCATGACAAACTTTGTATCAGAGCAACCGGCTTAGGTGTGTCCTAGGGTGTCTGAAAGCCACGTTGAGTAGAGCCTTTTTCATGGGTGTGAAGTGTGCCACACTTATGAGGAAGAGGCTACAAGTAATTTTAGGAAACTTTCCTTCTTTCATGATCTATGACATGCAATGAAGTTCGACTCTCTCTATTCCTCTAACTCTTGCTATACGCATTTGTAGAAAATGCTTCTCTGTTGAGTCAACAGAAGAAGAATGGTTCTCTCCGAATGTACATTGACTATTATTAGTTGAACAAAGTCATAATCAAGAATAAGTATCCCCTCCCCAGGTTTGATGACTTGTTTGACTAGCTTTAAGGTGTTAAGTACTTCTCCAAGACAGACCTCAGATCTATCTATCATCAACTCAGCTTTAGAGAGTGTTAAATTCTGAAGACAGCCTTTAGGATCGCTATGGTCACTACGAGTTTGTAGTTATGTCTTTTGGACTATGAATGCTCCTGCAGCTTTCATGGATTTGATGAACAAGGTGTTCAAGTAGTACTTGGATATGTTCTCGTCTTCATAGATGATGTCCTTATATATTCTCGTTTTGAGGAAGAGCATGTCACTCATTTGAGGATTGTGTTACAGACTTTTAAGGACCGTCAACTATTTGCTAAGTTTAGCAAGTGTGAGTTTTGGCTGAAGTCAGTTGTATATTTGGGTCATGTGGTATCTAGTGAGGGTGTGTAGGTAGACTCTCAGAAGATTGAGATGGTGAAGAACTGGCCTAGACCTGTTAGCCCTACTGATATTAGAAGCTTTTTGGGTTTAGCTGGCTACTACATGAAGTTTGCAGAGGGATTTGCATTCATTGCAAAACCTTTGACTAAGTTGACCCAGAAGAAGGTCAACTTTCAGTGGACCGATGAGTGTGAGAAGAGCTTTTAGGAGTTAACGACTCGACTCACTTCAACTCCAATTTTGACCCTATTGAAGGGCGCAAATGGCTTTGTGGTATATTATGATACTTTTGAGATTGGCCTTGGATGTGTCTTGATGCAACATGGAAAGTTCATCGCTTATTCCTCGAGATAGCTTAAGACTCATGATAGAAATTACTCGACGCAAGACCTTGAGTTAGCAGTGATGGTTTTTTCCTTGATGATTTGGAGGCAATATTTGTATGGGGTGCATGTGGAGGTGTTCACGGACCACAAAAGTCGTCAGTATGTGTTTACTCAAAATAACTTGAATTTGCAACAAAGAAGATGGCTTGAGCATCTCAAAGATTATAACATGAGTGTCCTTTACCATCTGGGCAAGATCAATGTAGTGACGGATGCTCTTAGTAGGTTTTCCATGGAGAGTGTGTCCCATGTGAAGGACGGGAGGAAGGAATTGGAGAAAGATGTCCATAGGCTTGCTCATTTATGGGTTCGCCTTGCTGATTCTGCAGATGGTGGAGTTATTATTCATAATAGGTCAAAATCTTCATTGGTGATAGAGGTTAAAGCCTAGAAAGATGAGGATCCCATCTTAGTGAAGTTGAAGGAATCTATCCGAAATTAGGAAGTAGATGTTTTCCACCAAGGGGAAGATGGTGTATTCCGATATCAAGGTTGATTGTGAATTTCGGATATGGATGACTTGAGAGATATGATTTTGAGAGAGGTTCATAGATCTCTATATCCTATCCATCTAGGTGCCACCAAGATGTACCATGATCTATGGGAAGTTTATTGGTGGAATGGCATGAAGAAGGATATTGCAGCATTTGCAGCTAAGTGTTTGAATTGCCAATAGGTAAAGGCTTAGCATCAAAGACCAGGAGGCATGCTATAGGATATTAGTATACCTACTTGGAAGTGGGAAGATATCAATATGGACTTCATTACAGGTTTCCTCGTATATGCTGACAACATGATTTTATATGGGTGATTGTGGACAGGATGACCAAGTCAGCACATTTCCTACCAGTTAAAACTATCAGTTCTGCCGATGATTATGCTAGACTTTACATTCAGGAGTTAGTTCAGTTTCATGAAGTTTCATTGTCTATCATCTCGTATAGGGGTACTCAGTTCACCTCTTAGTTTTGGAGATCATTGCAAAAGGGCCTTGGTATTCAGGTGAATCTTAGCACAACTTTTCACCCACAGATAGATAGTCAGGCTGAGCGGATCATTCAGACTTTTAAGGACGTGTTGAGAGAATGTGTGATTGATTTAAAAGGTATTTGGGATGATCACTTATCTGTTACACCCCGTAAGATTCCCGGCACCTAGATGGCCTATTCGCGCGTTGGTTAAGCATATTTGAAAGCCATACGTGCTAGAAAAAGGCTCGGGAAAAGATCTCTGGGAAAAGATCTGACGAGAAACCCGTCGAACTATCGCGGAAGGAGCCGGGGCAGAGTCCCCCGCAATGCCACCGTGTCACGGGAGGCTGGGCCACCGCGCGGTCAGGAGCACTGGCCCGACTGTGCCCAAAGTATATAAAGCCCCACTGGTTTAATTGATCATTTAACATCATATTATTTCCAGAAACCGTGAGAGACGAAAGAGGGTGCGAAGAGGGTAAGAAAATATCGATCGACACGCCATCACCAAGTCCAAATCCAAATTAACCTCAGGTACCGAGGTATTTAGCCAGGGAGCATTCCCGGCGGATTTCTCGTGAAATATGGCCGACAATCACGAGCTACCGGGCTAAGGCAATTAGAATTGCTCCAAACTATGTCATGTGTTCTAGCCGTAAAGTGAATACTTCTCCCTTCCGGACTAAAAATAGCAACTTTTTGACCGACTTTTCCTCGATGTTTCAAGTTTAGGGCCATAAATATATCGAAAGTGACGCTGTCTTCGTAATAGTGATGTATTTAGTGCTAATTGACGTGTATATGAATGCAGTTGGGAGAGATAGTTGAGTGCATCGACCGAGCTCCGTCCGACGCCCTGAGCAACTCAAAGTTAAGGCATTAAAGCCAGCTTTCAAGTAGTTAGTAGCTTTAGCCTTGTAATCATAGTAAACTCCGTAATTGAGTTCTCGGAGTTGGATGTCACATTGAGTAAGTTCAAGAAACTGGGTTTCCGTTGTTGTACTTAATCAGTCTGAAAGTCGCAGCATGCGCCAAAGGGCGAGTTAGCATTCCATTCAAGATAGCTTATTGTATGATTAGCAAGCATGTTGTTAGAATAAAAAGATACAGCATTCTGTAATAAAGTTAGTAAAGTAAAATCGTATAGACAAGTACGTAATTTGGCTACGTATTAGCCATTCGGACACATGATATCTTGGCATTAGCCATTCGTATAGATAGTATCTTGGCTACGTATTAGCCATATAGTTAAATAAAGATTGCGTAACCGCATAATCGTTAGAAAGAATCGCATAACACAAAAAGACATCGAATAAGAAATCGTATTTTCGATAGTATTTTTCAGCTTAAACATGCTTGCTATATATATGTGCTTATTTGTTTGTTGAGACTTGATGTTGTGTGAGGGCATCTTATCGAGCGCTGCTCGCCGCCCGGGGGTTGGTAACGTGTCTCCTACCGAGCTGTGGGTTTACGCCACTCCAAGGAGTGGCATGCCATCCCCAAAGCTTGGACGAAGATGGGATGAAGCCCCCAGGGTTATGTATGGTTGATCTTGGGAATAATTACATGCCCAAGCAATATTTTATAACTTAGTTTTTCTGTTTATGCATTTACATTTGTACATTTTCATGCCTTTTATATAAATGAGAAGAAATATTAACCAACATGATTAGTCCATATTTTTGAAGGAAATAATGTATTGAGGACCAAATCTATGATTTGGTGAACTTGAGGAATGATATCGGGAGAGAAACACCAAAGTCGGAATAACGCTTGGTTTGGCGTAGGGCTTCCGCGATACCTCCGTGTCACTGCAGGCAAGAGCCTCGCTACACCCGTGCCCACGGAGGCGCAATTCGTGATACACTCCGCGGCCACTGAGAAGTGCCCGCGATACACCTGGCAGTCATAGAGGCAAAGGTTCTCTCTATACCCGGTGACACCCGAGCCATTCCACGCATTGTGCATAATTTTGCACAATTCTCATTTACTATAAATAGGTATCCCTAGCTCCTAAAAAACGGAGAGTCACGATTTATTTAAAAATCTGTCAAGGAGTGAGGGAGAAGTGGGAGAAGTCACCTAGGGTTCATCAATTTCATCTTCTCTTCTACCACCTCTTGTAAGTATTTTACTTTACTCATGTTTTCTTGTAATTATATCGAACATGCGTGGCTAGAACCCTTCCTCTAGGTTGAAGCCACAAGATGTGATTGTGATTTTGTGATTTTATTTTGGTTTTAAGTTATTGATTGTTGTTTTGTCTTGTATTCTTAATTATGGTTGCTTTTATGATTGATCACCATGAAAACACACACGTTAAACTTAGGCAAATGCTTGAGAAAGTAAACCTAGGGAAGAACAAAAGAATGTAGGAAGCAAGTTCTTGTCTTTTGATAAGATTTTGTGGTTAGTATAGAAATATACCTAATACCCTGCTTGGTTGATAAATGGGAAGAAAGACACCAACTTAGAATTGTATCACATCACCACCCGCAGAAGTAGTTTGAACCTAAGTTTGGTTAAATGATTAGAGGTACGAAAGTCCCTAATCAAGAGCATAAACCCCATAAAACCAATCCATGTAATTGAATTTCCCACCTAACTGAATGTCACATCCTCGCTCAACGACAGTTGTGAGGATAGTTATCATGTTTAGGAGGCTCGAAAGACCATGAACATGAAATGTTGTAATTATGTGAGACAACAATTGATAGTTTCATACTTAAACCATTACAAAGCGTAGTATCGCATGATTATCCGGCTTTAACTTTAGTTGCTCCCTTGACCGATTTCGGGGTATTTCGGTGACCACATCGAGACTTAATTAAATTTCTCGAAAGTCTTTAATCAACACTTGCGAAAGTTAATATCACACTTGAACTTGATAGTTAGCTCAATTGGTCCAGTTCCGCAATCTGAAGCATCATGCTCTTAAAAAGGACCACTATATTACTTGTACCACCCGCACACTTGCGGGCACATCAAGCTTTTGCATACGCTGTCGTGACTCGCTAATTTTAGTGAATTGTTTGTTTTTGTGTGATTTCTAAAATTTCCTATATGTGTATGTTATTTCCTTTAAAACAAAAAAAAAACCATAAAATTCATAATTAATTTTTTATTTTTAATCTCGAAGGTCTTCTAACATAACATCATGTAAATATAAAATGGGTTAAATTTCTTGGATACTCTTATTTTGATAAGTATTGCCTTCATTATGAGGACCCCATTTATGGAAACACCGTAATACTTGTGGCCATATGCGGTGGTCAAAGTGTCCATTGAATGGTTGCCCAAATGCATACACTTGCAATATATGTGGAGGCCACATGGCCATTGGGATGGTCGCCCGAATGCATACTCCTCCCCAAGCCCTCCACTAGTGATCCTTTTCCGTTGTTTTTGTAACAACATAGGCATGATGAAAATGAGGACTTGGGACGCCAAGCTTTCAATAGAAGACATGCTAAAATAGATCCTGAGCAAACAGAAGCAACGAAGGAGGTGATGGAAGCATTGAGAATTCAGCAAGAAGAAAATGGAGAGGCCCTAGAAATGATGAGCGTCAAAGTCAGAGAGATGATGGCTTATATTGCTTGTGGTAATTGCGTAACTAGCTTTAGGAGATACTCAAGAGGAACTATAAGAAGAAGACAAGGGTGAATTTTTGGATGAAGCCCAACAATTAGAATCTCTTGAGAGTCCCCTGTGATAGTCGTGCACATATAGACATTCAATTTATGAAAGAAGAGATAGAGTTCCAACCATTTGAAATTTATGGGGAGATAGATGTTGATTTGGAGAAGGTGTATACAAGTAGGGAAGTCAAGCACACAAAGCAGCTTCTGAATTCAAGGTGTATCGTACCCAACTCGAAGCATTTTTCGATTGTTTGGTTGACAACCTGAAAAAGAGTCTTCCAAACTTGTGGAGAAATATGATAGTGGGGAACAAGCTCAATATATTCTCAAATTTGTTGATTCTAAAGAAAGAATGACTTCACTTACTTAAGGGAAATAAATGCCAAAGGCGACATCTACGCTTGGTCTCTCATTTTTTCACCACCACCCCGTGAGCATAAGAGAAAATTAGGAAAAGAATGAAAGAGATTCATATCCTCAAGGTGGAGGAAAAAGTAGTGAAACTTGATACATCGTGCCGCGAATGCAAAATTAGGCGCGCCGCTTGGGAGGCAACCCAAAGGTACCATTTTAATTTCTTGCATTTGAGTTTATTTTATTTATTTTTCATCTTGTGTTGTTTTGTTGGAAAGTTACATAGAAAGAGGGGAAGTCTCGAGTACCCATGGAGGAGGAAGCACAAGCATGGAAGAGAAAAAGTGTGGGGTCGAACACCCACTGTGCAAAGTTGAAGAAAAGCATATATTAGGCCAGGCATAGAGGCCTCGTGGAGCATTTCTTATCGTGTTTAATTTTAATTTGATGCTATGAGGACATAGAATGATTCAAATGTGGTGTGAGGGAAATTTCAAGGAAATTTCAAAATTTTGTGATTAACGATTTTTGGTGAATGTGTAATGCTTGTGAGAAATATTTGTAATTCTTTTTTGTGAGTCAAGCATGACTTCATCACCCTTGGTTTTTCTTTTCGGTTCTTTTCCCGTCTAGGGGCTCTTTGAACCAAAGAAAACTTTTCTTTGTCTGTATATAGTGCTTTTAGTCATAGATAGAGACTATTTCCGACGATGGATGGATGATGACCATCTTGAGGAAAATTAGTCAATAGGTTTTGGTTTTTGAACCCGTAGCTTCAATTGATGGCTAGATGTTCTTGTTATGTGTTATACATGATAGTAAGATACAAGTGTGGTTAGTGTTGAAACAGGAGAAGTGTATAACTTGGAGACACTTAGCTCTTGAATTGACCAATGTGATTGAAGCTTAATTTTTGAATTCTTGTGATTAGCCGAGTTGAGAGTCCGCCGAATGTGTCTTGAATTGAGCATGTGTTGTGAGTGTAAGTTTTTCGAATATTCCGTGATATTGTGGAATGTCTAGAACTTGCTCGGTGTGTATATAAACGAAAATGAAGGATGGAATGTAGAGATGATTTAGGCATTTTTGAATGAACCTAAAGTGTTATCCCTCACTTTACCTACCTTGGAATATTTAACTTAGTTAGCCCCTTGAGCCTTGAGCCTATTCTTTGATAGCTCACCATAAGCTTAATCCTTTTTTCATTAGCTTTGAATTTGATCCAAACTCCGAAGCGCTTTTTAAGTGAAAAATTCCAAAGAGGAAGGAGGAGAAGCATGAAAGAAGGAAAAGTAGAAGTTGTGAAAGTTGAGAAAAGGACAAAGGTGCACTTGTGTGAAAATGGGTTATTATTAGTAGGGAGAAAGAAAATAAATGAATGAAAAAAAATTGCTTAAGTACTCCTTACTACTAAGTCGAAAGTGTGCTTAAAGAAATGGAAACAAGAAGAAAAAATTCAAGATTGGAAAGAATGAGGGTGAAGTAAGAGAAGAGATGTCCTTAATGAAGGCTGGTTATTAAAAGCGCTTTGGGGAAGATAGCCACTATTACCGGCCGAATAGTGGCCCTACCCGTCCCTTAGCTTACATTACAACCCATTAAGTCCACTGATCTTACATTCATACATCCTTAAATTAGTAGAGTAAAACACTAAGGGCAAGCTTATGGGTCACTGATGATGCATGGAATTCTTTGAGAGAGCGAGCGTAATTTTATTCATATACCCATACATGGTGTGATTTGAAAATTCATTAGTTAAAATAGGCAACTCTCTTGTGGTGAGGGCACATGTTTAATGAAGGATAACATTCATGTTGGATTTCGAAGGATTTGCATGAGTTACTTAGATTGAGAGTCAATTCATGAGGTTAGGAAGTCTTAACATAGTTGTATTTCATTTCAATGATTAAATCGTGCATGCTCTATTTTTAGCTTGCTATCTTAAATAACCCTTATAGTCGTATCTTGAATTGTCTTGTTAAATTAGCTATGTGTGTGTCTTCATGTGCATGAGATGTAAAGGTTTGTTCGAGGACGAACAAGACTTTAAGTGTGGGGTTGTGATCTTGGGCATAATTACATGCCCAAGCGATACTTTATAACTTAGTTTTTCCTTGTTTATGCATTTACTTATGTACATTTTCATGCCTTTTTTATATAAATGAGAAGAAATATTAACCAACATGATTAGTCTTTTTTTTGAAGGTAATAATGCACTGGAGAACCAAATCTAAGATTTGCTAAGTGGAGGAATGATATCGGGAGCAACACCAAAGTTGGAATAAATTGGGCGATTTCCGCAGGGCTTCCGCGATACCCCGTATCACGAGGCGCGTTCGTGATACACTCCGCGTCACGGAGGAAGTGCTCCATGATACACTCAGTCATAGAGGCAAGAGCCTCTATACCCGTGACACGGAGCCATACCACTATTGTAGGCATAATTTTGCACAATTCTCATTTACTATAAATTGGTCCCTTTAGCTCCTAAAATCGGAGAGTCACTACTTATTTCTCGAAAATCATTAAGGAGTGAGGGAGAAGTGGGAGAAGTCACCTAGGGTTCATCAATTTCATCTTCTTCTACCACCTCTTGTAAGTACTTTACTTTAATTATGTTTTCTTGTAATTATATGAACATGAGTGGCTAGAACCCTTCCTCTAGGGTTGAAGCCACAAGATATGATTGTGATTTTGCGATTTTGTTTCGTTTTAAGCTATTGATTGTTGTTTTGTCTTGTATTCTTAATTATCGTTGCTTTAATGATTGATCACCATGAAAACACAGGCGTTAAGCTTAGGCAAATGCTTGAGAAAGTAAACCTAGGGAAGAACAAAAGAATGTAGGAAGCAAGTTCTTTGTCTTTGATAAGATTTTTGTGTTAGGATAGAAATATACCTAATACCTTGCTTGGTTGATAAAATGGAAGAGAGACACCAAACTTAGAATTGTATCACATCACCAACGTGTAAGTAGTTTGAACCTAAGTTTGGTTAAATGATTAGAGGTACGAAAGTCCCTAATCAAGAGCATAAACCCCATAAACCACATCCATGTAATTGAATTTCCCACTTAACTAGAATGTCACATCCCCGCCAACGATGTAGTTGGCGAGGATAGTTTGTCATGTTTAGAGGCTCGAAACACCATGAACATGAAATTGTAATTATGTGAGACAACAATTGATAAGTTTCACTTAAACCATTACAAAGCTTTTAGTATCGCATGATTATCCGGTTTAACTCTAGTTGCTCCTTGACCGATTTCGTAGAGTATTTTCAAGGACTCACATCGAGATCTAATTAAATTTCTCTTGAAAAAGTCTTTAATCAACACTTGCGAAAGTTAATATCACACTTGAACTTGATAGTTAGCTCAATTGGTCCGCCTCGTGGGCTCGACATCATGCTCTTAAAAAGGACCACTATATATTACTTGTACGAATTCCGTACACTTTGCGCACATCAAGTGCTTTTGCGCCGCTGCTCTAGGACTCGGCTAATTTTAGTGAATTTGTTTGTTTTTGTGTGATTTCTAAAATTTCCTATATGTGTATGTTATTTCCTTTAAAACAAAAAAAAAACCATAAAATTCATAATTAATTTTTTATTTTTAATCTCGATACCCTTCTTAACATAACATCATGTAATATAAATGGGTTAAATTTTGGATACTCTTATTTTGATAAGTATTGTCTTCATTGCGGAGGACCCCATTTATGGCAACACCGTAATACTTGTAATATATGCAGTGGTCAAAGTGTCCATTGGAATGGTTGCCCAAATGCATACACTTGCAATATAAGGGAGGTCAAGATGGCCATTGGGATGGCTGTCCCGAATGCATACTCCTTCCCCCAAGCCTCCACTATGATCCTTCTGTTTTTACAATATAGGCATTATGAAAATGAGGACTTGGGACGCGAAGCTCGAATAGAAGACATGCTAAACGTATCCTTGAGCAAACAAATAAGCAACGAAGGAGTGCCATGGAAGCATTGAGACCAAAGAAGAAGAAAATGGAGAGGCCCTAGAAATGATGAGCGTCAAAGTCAGAGAGATGATGGCTAAGTACCGCTTGTGGTAAATGCGTGCAACGGTTTTAGGAGATACTCAAGAGGAACTATAAGAAGAAGACAAGGGTGAATTTTTGGATGAAGCCCAACTATTAGAATATCTTGAGAGTCCCCGTGATAGTCGTGCACATATAGACATTCAATTTATGAAAGAAGAGATAGAGTTCCAACCATTTGAAATTTATGGGGAGATAGATGTTGATTTGGAGAAGGTGTATACAAGTAGGGAAGTCACACAAAGCAGTTTCTGCACTAAGGTATCGCACTCCAACTTGAAGCATTTTTCGACATTAAGTTTGGTTGACAACCTAGAAAAAGAGTCTTCCAAACTTGTGGAGAAATATATAGAGGGGGAACAAGCTCAATATATTCTGAAATTTGCTGATTCTGAAAGAAAGAATGACTTCACTTACTTAAGGGACAATAAATGCCAAAGGCTTACATCTAATCGTTTGGTCCTCTCATTTTTCACCACCACCCCAAGGAGCATAAGAGAAAATTAGAGAAGAAATTAGGGAGAGATTCATATCCTCAAGGTGGAGGAAAAAGTAGTGAAACTTGGATACGTCGTGCTGCGCGACGTAAAATTAGGGCGCCGTTGGGAGGCAACCCAAGGGTATCCATTTTAATTTCTTGCATTTAAGTTGATTTTTATTTATTTTTCATCTTGTAGTTGTTTTGGTGGAAAAGTTAAGCACCGATGTAGGGAAGTCTGGGAGCACCATGGAGGAGGAAGCTAACAAGCATGGAAGAGAATAAGTGGGGCCGAACACCCACTTGTGCAAAGTTGAAGAAAAGCATGCTATTAGCTAGGCATACACGCGTCGTGGGAGTATTTCTCATCGTGTTTAATTTAATTTGATACATGAGGACATAGCATGATTCAAATGTGGTGTGAGGGAAATTTCAAGGGAAATTTTAAAATTTTTGTGCTTAACGATTTTTGGTGAATGTAATGCTTGTGAGATATATTTGAAAATTTTTTGTGAGTCAAGCATGACTTCATCACCCACAGTTTTTCTTTTCGGTTCTTTTCCGACGGGGAGTCTTTGAACCGAAGAATAAAAATTTCTCTTTGTCTCGTATATAGTGTTTTTAGTCATAGATAGAGACTATTTCCGACAATGGATGGATGACGACCGTTTTGAGAGGAAAATTAGTCAACAAAAGTTTTGGTTTTTGAACCTCGTAGCTAATTGATGGCTTCATGTTCTGTTATAAAAGTTATACATGATTATAAGATACAAGTGTGGTTAGTGTTGAAGCATGTGAGTAGTGTATAACTTTGTGTGAGACACTTAGGCTCTTGAATTTGACTAAATGTGATTGAAGCTTAATTTTGAATTCTTGTGATTAGTCGAGTTGAGAGTCTCGAATGTGTCTTGAATTGAGCATGTGTTGTGAGTGTAAGTTTTCGAATATTCCGTGATATTTTGGAATGTCTAGAACTTGCCTGGTGTGTATATAAAAGTAAATGAAGGATGTGAATTGTGTAGGAGATGATCTAGGAATTTCTTGAATGAACCTAAATGTTATCCCTCACTTTACCTACCTTGGAATATTTAATCCAAGTTAGCCCCATCGAGCCTTGAGCCTATTCTTTGATAGCAACATAAGCTTAATCCTTTCTTTCAATAGCTTTGAATTTGATCCAAAACTCCGAAGCACTTAAGTGAAAAATTCCAAAGAGTGAAGGAGTGAGAAGCATGAGAAAGAAGGAAAAGTAGAAGTTGTGAAAGTCTAGAAAAGGACAAAGGTGCACTTGTGTGAAAATGGTTGATTATTAGTAGGAGTAAGAAAATAAATGAATGAAAAAAAATTGCTTAAGTATTCCCTTACTACTAAGCCGAGTGTGCTTAGAGAAATGGGAACAAGTAGAGAAAATTCAAGATTGGAAAGAATGAGGGTGAAGTAAGAGAAGAGATGTCCTTTGGTGAAGGTTGAAGTTATTAAAAGCGCTGGGGAAGATAGCCACTATTACCGCCAAAATAGTACCTACCCGTCTCTTAGCTTACATTACAACCCATTAAGTCCTACTTGATCTTACGTTCATACATCCTTAAATTAGTGGAGTAAAACACTAAGGGCAAGCTTATGTGTCACTACACGATGCATGTGAATTCTTTGAGAGAGCGAGCGTAATTTTATTCATATACCCATACATGGTGTGATTTGAAAATTATTAGTTAAAATTGCAACTCTCTTGTGGTGAGGGCACATGTTTAATGAAGGATAGCATTCATGTTGATTTCTGATCATTGATTTTCATGAGTTACTTAGATTGGAGAGTCAATTCATGAGGTTAGGAAGTCTTAACATAGTTGTATTTCATTTCAATGATTAACCTGCATGCTCTATTTTGTAGCTTGCTATCTTAAACAGTCATTGTAGCCATAGCTTGAATTGTCTTGATAAATTAGCTGTGTGTGTCTTCATGTGCATGAGATTTAAAAGGTTTGTTCGAGGACTACCAAGACTTTAAGTGTGGGGTTGTGATCTTGGGCATAATTAATGTCCCAAGTGATACTTTATAACTTAGTTTTTCCTTGTTTACATTTAATTATGTACATTTTCATTTTTTTATATACATGAGAAGAAATATTAACCAACATGATTAATCTTTGTTTTTGAAGGAAATAATGCATTGGAGGACCAAATCTATGATTTGGTGAAGTGGAGGAATGATATCGGGAGCGAAACACCAAAGTTGGAATAAATTGGGCGATTTCCAAAGAGGGCTTCCGTGATACCTCCGTGCAATTGCAGGCAAGTGTTCGCGATACACTCCGTGACACGGAGCCATACCACGACAAATAATTTTTGCACAATTCTCATTTACTATAAATCGGTCCCTTAGCTCCTAAAATCTGAGAGTCACGATTTATTTCAAAAACTGCCAAGGAGTGAGGGAGAACTCACCTAGAGATCATATAAATTCATCTTCTCTTCTAACAATTCTTGTAAGTATTTTACTTTAATTATGTTTTCTTGTAATTATACGAACATGAGTGACTAGAACCCTCCCTCTAGGGTTGAAGCCACAAGATATGATTGTGATTTTGCGATTTTATTTTGGTTTTAAGTTATTGATTATTGTTTTGTCTTGCATTCTTAATTATGGCTGTTTTAATGATTGATCACCATGAAACACACACATTAAACTTAGGCAAATGCTTGAGAAAGTAAAACCTAGGGAAGAACAAAAGAATGTAGGAAGCTCCTGTCTTTTGATAAGATTTTGTGGTTAGGATAGAAATATACCTAATACCTTGTTGGTTGATAAATGGGAAGATAGAAAACACCAACTTAGAATTGTATCACATCACCACTGTAGAAGTTGTGAAGTTAATTCTTGGTTAAATGATTAGAGGGATGAAAGTCCATAATCAAGGCGATAAACCCCGTAAACCACATCCATGTAATTGAATTGCCCACGAACTAGAATGTCACATCCCCGCTCAACGATGTAGTTGTGAGGATAGTTTGTCATGTTTAGAGGCTCGAAATACCATGAACATGAAATTGTAATTATGTGAAAAACCAATTGATAGTTTCATACTTAAACCATTACAAAGAGTAGTATCGCATGTTTATCCGGCTTTAACTCTTTGTTGCTCTTGACCGATTTCGTAGTATTGGTGACCACATCGAGACTTAATTAAATTTCTCGAAAAAGTCTTTAATCAACACTTGGGAAAGTTAATATCATAGTTGAACTTGATTACAGCTGAATTGGTCCAGGCCCCGTGGGTTCGACATCGTTCTTAAAAAGGGCCACTATATTATTTGTACGACCCAGACATTCTTATGGGTGACATCGAAGTTTTTACGCCGCTGTCGGGACTCGATGAATTTTAGTGAATTTGTCTACTTTTGTGACTTAAATTACCTTAAGTGTTGAAAAGATTTTTTAATTAGTTTTACATTTATTTTAATTTTTTATTTTTTATCTCGATACCCTTTCTTAACATGACACCATGGAATATAAAATGGGTTAAATTTTGGATACTCTTATTTTGATGAGTCTTGTCTTAATTTGCTGAGAACCCCACTTATGGCAACACTCGTACTTGTAATATATGCGGTGGTCAAAGTGTCCATTGGAATGGTTGCCCAAATGCATACACTTGCAATATATGTGGAGGTCAAGATGGCCATTGGGATGGTTGTCCGAATGCATACTCCTCTCCCCCCAAGCCCCACTATGATCCTTCAAGGTTTTTGCCGAATATAGGCATGATGAAAGTGAGACTTGGGACGCCAAGATCGAATAGAAGACATGATAAAATAGATCCTTGAGCAAGCAAACAAGCAACAAAGGAGTGATGGAAGCTACTGAGAATCGAAGAAGAAGAATGGAGAGGCCCAAGAAATGGTTGAGCATCAAAATCACTTCTGAGATGATTACTGAGGCCGAAGCTTGTGGTAAATTGCAGAAACGGTTTTAGGAGATACCAAGAGGAACTATAAGAAGAAGAAGAGGGTACCTCTTGGATGAAGCCTGCACTAGAATCTCGAGAGTCCCCCGTGATAGTCGTACACATATAGCCAATCAATTTATGAAAGAAGATATAGAGTTCCAACCATTTGACATTTATGGGGAGATAGATGTTGATTTGGAGAAGGTGTATACAAGTAGGGAAGCTGGCACAAAGCAGCTTAATTACTAGTATCGAACCCAACTCGAAGCATTTCTCGACACTAAGTTTGGTTGATAACCTAGAACTAGAGTCTTCTAAACTTGTGGAGAAATATATAGAGGGGAAAAGTGAATATATTCAAATTTGTCGATTCTAAAAGAAGGAATGACTTCACTTACTTAAGGGCCACAAATGCCAAAGGCGACATCTATCGCTTGGTCCTTTCATTTATTCACCACCACCCCCTGAGCATGTAAGAGAAAATTAGAGAAGAAATTAGGGTGAGATTCATATCCTCAAGGTGGAGGAAAAAGTAGTGAAACTTGATCGCCGTGTCAGCGATTTAAAATTAGGCGCTGCTTAGAGGCAACCCAAGGGTAACATTTTAATTTCTTGCAATGTAGTTTTTTAATTTATTTTTCATCTTGTGTAATTTTGGTGGAAAGTTACACGACAGAGGGGAAGTCCGAGTACCGTGGAGGAGGAAGCTAACAAGCATGGAAGAGAAAAAGTGGGGTCGAACAACCACTTGTGCAAAGTTGAAGAAAAGCATGCTATTAGCTAGGCATAGAGGCCTCACTAGGTATTTCATCGTAATAATTTTAATTTGATGCTATGAGTTGACACAGCATGATTCAAGTGTGGGGTGAGGGAAATTTCAAGGGAAATATCAAAATTTTTGTGCTTAACGATTTTTGGTGAATGTAATGCTTGTGAGAAATATTTGAAAATTTTTTGAGTCAAGCATGACTTCATCACCTCGTTGTTTTTCTTTCCGGCTCTTTTCCGACGGGGGGTCTTTGAACCGAAGAATAAATTTTCTTTGTCTGTATATAGTGTTTTTAGTCATAGATAGAGACTATTTCCAACGATGGATGGATGACGACCGTCTTGAGGAAAATTAGTCAATAGGTTTTGGTTTTTGAACCCGTAGCTAATTGATCGCTTGATGTTCTTGTTATGTGTTATACATGATTGTAAGATACAAGTGTGGTTAGTGTTGAAGCACGTGAGAAGTGTATAACTTTGTGTGAGACACTTAGGCTCTTGAATTTGACTCAATTTGATTGAAGCTTAATTTTGAATTCTTGTTATTAGCCGAGTTGAGAGTCTCATTAATGTGTCTTGAATTACATGTTTTGTGAGTGTAGGTTTTTCGAATATTCCGTTCTATTGTGGAATGTAGAACTTGCTCGGTGTATATAAATCGAAATGAAGGATGTGAATTGTAGGAGATGATTTAGGCATTTCTTGAATGAACCTAAATGTTATCCCTCACTTTACCTACCTTGAATATTTAACTTCTAGTTAGCCCCATTGAGCCTTGAGCCTATTCCTTTGATAGCTACAACATAAGCTTAATCCTTTCATTTTATTAGCTTTGAATTTGATCCAAAACTCCGAAGCACTTAAGTGAAAAATTCCCAAAGAGGAAGGAGTGAGAAGAAGGAGAAAGAAGGAAAAGTAGAAGCTGTGAAAGCTCAGAAAAGGACAAAGGTGCACTTGTGTGGAAAACCGTTGATTATTAGTAGGGAGTAAGAAAATAAATGAATGAAAAATTGCTTAAGTAATTCTTTACTACTAAGCCGAGTGTGCTAAATAAATAGGAACAAGAAAAAATTCAAGATTGGAAAGAATGAGGGTGAAGTAAAAGAAGAGATGTCCTTAATGAACGTTGAAGTTATTAAAAGAAGCGCTTGGGGAATATAGCCACTACACGTCGGTACTTAGTACCTACCCGCCCTTAGCTTACATTACAACCCATTAAGTCCTAATTGATCTTACGTTCATACATCCTTAAATTAGTGGCAAAAACACTAAGGGCATGCTTATGGTCACTACATGATGGCTATGAATTTTGAGAGCTGTAGCGTAATTTTATTCATATACCCATACATGGTGTGATTTGAAAATTATTAGTTAAAATGGGTAACTCTCTGTGGTGATGGCTCATGATTAATGAAGGATAGAATTCATGTTGGATTTCTTGATCAGTTGATTTGGTATGAGCTACTAGATTGAGAGTCAATTCATGAGGTTAGGTAAAGTCTTAACATAGTTGTATTTCATTTCAATCATTAAATCATGCATGCTCTACTTTTTAAGCTTGCTATCTTAAATAGTCATTGTAGCCGTAGCTTGAATTGTCTTGATAAATTAGCTATGTGTAAAGTCTTCATGTGTATGAGATGTAAAAGGTTTGTTCGAGGACGAACAAGACTTTTAAGTGGTTGTGATCTTGGGCATAATTACATGCCCAAGTGATACCTTATAACTTAGTTTTTCCTTGTTTATGCATTTAATTGTGTACATTTTCATGCCTTTTTATATAAATGAGAAGAAATATTAACCAACATGATTAGTCCATATTTTTGAAGGAAATAATGAGTTGGAGGACCAAATCTACGATGGTGAAGTGGAGGAATGATATCGGGAGCGAAACACCAAAGTTGGAATAAATTGGGCGATTTCCGTAGGGCTCGGGCGACATCCCTCCGTGTCATGGTGCTAGTGTTCGCGATACACTCCGTGTTAAGGAGCCAAGTGAGCTCGTGATAGACCCTCCGTGTCATGGAGGCAAAGTGATCCGTGATACACTCCGTGCTCTGAGGCAAGGCTCGCGAAAGGCCAATCGCGTGTCACTTGAGGTAGTGCCCACGACACTCCATGACACGGAGCCATTCCAATTACGTGAATAATTTTGCACAATTCTCATTTACTATAGATAGGTCCCTTAGCTCCTAAAATCTGAGAGTCACGATTTATTTCGAAAAACCGCCAAGGAGTGAGGGAGAAGTGGGAGAACTCACCTAGGGTTCATCAATTTCATCATCTTTCTACAATTCTTGTGTTTTATTAATGTTTTCTTGTAATTATACGAACATGAGTGGCTAGAACCCTCCCTCTAGGATTGAAGCCACAAGATATGATTGTGATTTGCGATTTTTTGTTTGGTTTAAGTTATTGATTGTTATTTTGTCTTGCATTCTTAATTATGGTTGTTTTTATGATTAATCACCATGAAAACACACACGTTAAACTTAGGCAAATGCTTGCGAAAGTAAAACCTAGGGAAGAGAAAAGAATGTAGGAACAGTTCTTGTCTTTTGATAAGATTTTGTGGTTAGGATAGAAATATACCTAATACCTAGTTTCAAGGATAAAATGGGAAGATAGAAAACACCAACTTAAATTGTATCACATCACCAATTTAGAAGTAGTTTGAAGATAAGTTTTGTTAAATGATTAGAGGTACGAAACTCCTAATCAGAGCATAAACCCCGTAAAACCACATCCATGTAATTGAATTGCTCACTCTAACTAGAATGTCACATCCCCGCTCAACGATGTAGTTGTGAGGATGTTTGTCAGTTTAGGAGGCTCGAAACACCATGAACATGAAATTTTAATTATGTGAGACGACAATTGATAGTTTCATACTTCAACCATTACAAAGCGTAGTATCGCATGATTATCCAGCCTTTTAACTCTAGCCTGACTCGATTTCGAGTATTTCGGTGACCACATCGAGACTTAATTAAATTTCTCGAAAAAAAGTCTTTAATCAACACTTGCGAAAGTTAATATCACACTTGAACTTGATAGTTAGCTCAATTGGTCCAGTCCCTGTGGGTTCGACATCCGGCTCTTAAAAAGGGCCACTATATTACTTGTACGACCCGTACACTTGCGGGCACATCAAGGGTCAACTTTAAATGATTATATCTTCCAATCTGTCATGAGTTTGAAGTTCAACGACCTATAAAATTAATTGTATTTGAGTCTACATTTTAGAACATTCAACAGTTCATCAATTGAAGTTCAGAATAAAAAGTTTTAAGTTAGGGGATGAAGTGTAAGTAACTCACTTGTTAAGTGATGCACAATATGACCCTATGATAGATTGAGTGACATCATTCTTAAGGGAAAAATGTGATTGCTTGCTAGTAGTATCGCCTTCGTAGATAGAAGTCTTTGAATAAACTCCAAGGATTTTCTTTGTACTACGATTCTTTCTCGAGGAGCGATTTTTTTGTCTTTTATTTTTTATTATCGAACCGGGTTGGCATTTCCCTACAATAGTTTGAGAGGTGACTTTTTTAAGCAAAAATGTCAAATCTAGAGTCTTCTTGAGTTTGTTGTGCACTTGTTTGATGAGGTACCACCAACATGTCTTTCTTATCATTTGTGTACGAGTTCTCATAAGATAAGGGAGGCATTTAAACATGAAAATGAGCACTCTCTTATCATGAATTTTACATTCATTGCATGGCTTTTTTATTTGTAACTAGCTTTTCAAAAGTCATTCTCTTAATGTAATGAAGGAAGTATGTGAACCCCTTGGATTGTGATGCCTTGTGTGGTGAGGCCTTTGGCTTAATTCTTGTGTATGCATGATTGTCTAGAACTTGCACTAAGTGTGATTCAAGGAGAAATGATAGATAGGGGCTGCACTTGGAACATGATCTTAGGCCCTCTTTTGAAATTCAATTCGCCCAAAATGACCTCCTTGAACATTAATCTTTGATAGCCAATGTTTGAGCCTTTGACACTTTCTTGGAAACCACAACACAAGCCTATTGACCATTTATGATCCTCCCTTTTGGAACTCATCCTACCTAATTTCTAGTAATGAAAGAATAAAAATGGGGATTTGAGCCCAAGAAATGGGGACCTATAAGGAAATGAATGTAAAATGAGGCAAAAGCCTACGCTTGAGGTTTGCAAGAGTAGGGGGAACATAGAAGCTCCAATGTGAGATAGCACCAAAATTGTGATGAGATGAATGAAATGATGGGTTGAAAGACCTCGAATCATCAAAAGATAAAAAATAGATAAAAGGTGTTATATCTTGTGTAGATAAGGCTAAATGTGCAATTCATAGGTGTAATAAGGATGGCTCTTGTTAGAACTAAAGATGAAGATGATGAACAAGGAGAAATAAGGTAAAGTGATCTAAGTAAGATGACAAGATGTTGCAAGTGTTTATAAAGACAATAGGAAGGCTTTAGTCATTAAATCTAAACATTTGTCCTACACTTACCCATAGCCTTCATGATCCCCCACAAGTTCTTAGTGATTTTAAGTGTAGAAACTCTACATTAGTGGCGAGTTACATGAAGGGAAAGCCTGTGGGTCAATTTGTATGCACTTGAATTTTCTTGTGAGAGTGACAACATTTATCCTACCATATAATACCTATGTGTGATGCTTAAAAATGTTTGGGATTCTTTGTTCTTCTTGTGAGTGGCATAACTTCCTTGGGGGTACATGCTTAAAATTGTTTTCAGATGAGATGTATGAATTAGACAAGTGTGTAGCGAGCTTTAAGGCAAGCTTTGTATGTGAGTTTTCAATGACATGAGATTTTCCTTCAACTTGTTTTGATGAACTATGCCCCTTGTTTGAATGAAAGTGTAATAACTCTAATTTAATAAAAGAGCTATTTAGTAATTACGTAATAAAAATAAAAAAAATAATTTATAATAATAATAATAAGGGCTAAAGCCTAATTAAACTAGAAAAATAAAACACTATTTCTGCTACAAAAGCAGAAACGCATCAGGAAAAATAATAATAACACCGAAAGAAAAAAAACGCAAAAGAGGAGGGAAGAGAAAAGAGAAGAAAAGAGGAGAGAAAAATAAGGATTTTGATCCAAAGGATAAAGGTAATGATCCTAATCTTTTTCTTGAGTTTATTACGCAATTATAAGAATGTTTATATGATAGAACATGGAGAAATTTTGAAGAATTGAGAAAGTTTAGTCCTAGGATTCTTCAACCTAAATCATCAATTTGAAAGGGAAAACGTTATCAAAATGTTATGGAATCCTATCATCAAGGAGAATCTGTTGATGTTTATAGTTCGAGAATTCTACCCCGTAGACTAGAATTGACTTTTTTGGTCAAACCTTTGACCGCGAACTTGACTTTTATTGAAAATTAAGTAAACTTCTACCGAAGGATTTTTAACCATTCTAAACCCATTTTTGTGTAGTTTGAGGTGATCCGGAGACCCAAGAGCATAGTTCTGAATAATTAGAATGTGTGCTTGAATTGTAAATTTGAGGTAAGTGAGACTTTAAGCTTTGGTGCTTGCTTCTTAAACTTGTTTTAAAAATTATTTTTTTTCTGCCTTGTCCATCTTTTTGGACAAGGGTGTACTTGACAGAATCGGTGTTCTTTAACCAACCGCATATGTGTTACTTTGAGAAAAATAATTTTTTAAGGAAAATTATTTCATAATTGATCTGTTGTGTGGCGTGGTCTTGTACCATGGCATTGGGGCATTGGATATCCTTCCTTCACTGCCGTGATATAGTTACTAGGGGCATACATG
>JACEIK010006034.1:36577-65676 GCA_018107945.1 Datura stramonium
ATTAAAAGCGCTTGGGGAAGATAGCCACTATTACTGGCCAGAATAGTACCTACCCGTCCCTTAGCTTACATTACAACCCGATAAGTCCTACTTGATCTTATGTTTAAACATTCCTAAATTAGTGGAGTCATACACTAAAGGCAAGCTTATGGGTCAACACATGATGCATGTGAATTCTTTGTGTGAGTGAGTTGAATTCTTATTCATGCACCCATACATATTATAATTGGAAAACTTGCAAGTGAAAAATGGGTATCTCTCTTGTTGTGAGGGCACATGTTTGAGAAAAGACAGAATTCATGTTAGAATTCTTGATTGGCTAATGTGCATGAGTTTTCTGTGGTTGTAGAGTCAATTCTTGAGGCTAGGAGGTCTTAACTTGGTTGTATTGGCTTTGAAATATGTTATATATTATATATGTAACATGCTTTATTTGAACTTGTCATCTAAATCAGTCATTGTAGCCTTAATTTGAGTCATCTTGCGTCAATTGGTAATTTATGGGTCTTCCTTGTGCATGAGATGTAAAGGATTTGTTCGAGGATGAACAAGGCTTTAAGTGTGGGATAGTGATCTTGGACATATTTACATGCCCAAATACTATTTTTATACCCATGTTTTACCCATGTTGTACCTTAATTTAAGAATAATCTCACGTATTTGGTGTAATTTGTGGCCATGGACTAATAAATATGATTAGCTCTCTTTGTAGGTTGAAATTGCCAATGTATGGAGCTCAATGTGAATATAATGGTACTAATATTAAAGATAAATATTAAGGGATGGATTATGGATGATGAGACAAGATAAAAGGGACATTTGGAGTCAACTTCGTGCCGCGAAGAAGCATTGGGGCGTTCAACAACGTGCCATGGAGCAAAGAATTAATTTATATAAGCAGGGGCTACCAAACAGTGAACCTCCGCGTTTGCTCCGTGGCACGGAGGAAAATCTCCGTGATAGCCTCCGTTCCACGAAGCTGTTCCACCACAGGCCAAAATTTGCATTTTTTTAGCTTAGAACAAATTGAACCCTTAGCTTCTAAAATCATTTATCACAAAATAACTTGGGGAAACCGTAAAGGAGCGAAGGGAGAAGTGAAGAACTCTACCTAGTGTTGATTATATTTCATTCTTCTTTAATTAGTCTTGTATGTACACTACTTTAAACATGTTTTTGAGTATTTGTATGAACATGAATAGCTAAAACCCTTCCTCTAGGGTTGAGGCTATGTAAGATGATTGTAATTTCATGAATTCTTCTTGGTTTGAGTTTTTAGTTGTTGTTTTGTCTTACATTCTTCATCATTGTTGGTTTTATGCTTGATCACCATGAAAACAAATGAATTAAGCTTAGGAAAAAGCTTGAGATATTAACCCTAGGCTAGAACAAGAAAATGTAGGGAGCAAGTTCTTACTGTTATGATAGGATTCGCAATTAGGATAGAAATTATACCTAATTTTCCTTGCTTGGTTACTAAAACGAGATGAGCTAGACACCAACTTAGAATTATCACATCACCACTCGTAGAAGCAGTTGTGAAGCTATGTTCGGTTAAGTGATTAGAGGTACAAAACTCCATAATCAAGGGTGCAAACTCCGTAAACCACATCCATGTAGTTAAATTGCTCATGAATTAGGATGTCACATTCCCGGCTCAATGATTTAGGTGTGAAACTAGTTTGTCGTGTTTAGAGGCTTGAAATACCATGAACATAGCATTTTAATTATGTGATACAACAACTGATGTTTTCATACTTACACCATTGAGAATTGTAGCATTGCATGATTATTAGGCCTTAACTCTAGTTGCTCCTTATATTGTTTCTCACGTATTTTGTGATCACCCCTCGACTTAACTATAATTTCCCAAAATTTCTATGATCAATACTTGTGAAGGCTAATTTTAAC
This sequence comes from Datura stramonium, assembly GCA_018107945.1. Taxonomy (NCBI): domain Eukaryota; kingdom Viridiplantae; phylum Streptophyta; class Magnoliopsida; order Solanales; family Solanaceae; genus Datura; species Datura stramonium. The sequence continues at coordinate 38,489 of JACEIK010006034.1, forward strand.
ACTTGAACATGATAATTTGCTGAATTGGTCTAGTTCCTGTGGATTCGACATCCGGCTCTTAAAAAGGGCCACTGTATTACTTGTACGACCGCGTACGCTTGCGTGTGCGCTGGAGCACAACAACTATCCAAATATTAGCGCAGGCCTTGACCACTCAACTCAACCAGCAGGCTGTAGCGCATATCCCGCAGAATGGCAATGCGACAGCGGCCCAAATTAAACATTTATTGAGGATGAACCCTCCAGAGTTCCTTGGGTCCAAAGTGGATAAGGACCCGCACGTGTTATTGACAAGATTGGTGATTCGATTGTACCTATGCGGGTGTATAAAGGATGCCCAGTCACTATATTGAATAAAGTCACATCCTCAAACCTTGTAGAGTTACCCATGACTGACTTTGACATTATATTGGCATGAATTGGTTGTATGTGTGTTATGCTTTTGTAAATTGTAGAACCCGTACAGTGGAATTTCGCTTTCTGAGTGAATAAGTCTTAGAGTGGAAGGGTAGTTCGGCTGTATCGGCAGGTCAATTTATTTCATATCTTAAGGAAAGGAAGGTGATTTATAAGGGTTGCGTGTATCATATAGTTAGGGTTAAGGATGTTGAGTCCGAGACCCCGACTATCCAAGCAGTTCCGGTGGTGCGTGAGTATCCAAAGGTATTTTCGGATGATTTACCAGGTGTTCCTCCTGAGAGGGAAATTGATTTTGGTATTGACCTTTTACCTGATACGCAGCCTATCTCCATTCCTCCTTACAGGATGGCTCCAGCTGAGCTAAAGGAATTGAAGGATCAATTGAAGGACCTACAAGATAAGGGCTTCATTAGACCGAGAAAGTCTCCATGGGGTGCATCAATTTTATTCATCCGAAAGAAGGATGGTTCACTTCGGATGTGCATTGACTATCGACAATTGAACTATCCTTTACCTAGGATCGATGATTTGTTTGACCATCTTCAGTGTTCAAAGTGTTTATCAAAGATAGATCTTAGGTCCAGGTATCATCAGCTGAGAGTTCAGGAGTGTGATATCCCGAAGACAGCCTTCAGAACGCGGTATGGTAATTATGAGTTTCTAGTTATGTCCTTTGGACTAACAAATGCTCCTGTAGCTTTTATGGACCTGATGAACAGGGTGTTTAAGCCGTACCTGGACATGTTTGTGATTGTTTTCATTGACGACATCCTCATATACTCTCAAACTGAGGAGGAGCATGCCACTCATTTGAGAGTAGTGCTTTAGACTCTCAAGGATTGCCAATTGTATGAAAAGTTCAGCAAGTGCGAGTTTTGGTTGAAACCAGTGGCATTTTTGGGTAATGTAGTATCAAGCGAAGGCATAAAAGTATATTCCCAGAAGATCAGGGCAGTGAAGAATTGGCCTAGACCGGTGAATCCTTCGGATATCTGGAGTTTCTTGGGCCTATCTGGCTACTACCGGAGATTTGTTGAAGGTTTTTCATCAATTGCAGTACCTTTGACCAATTTGACTAAGAAAAAGGTGAAGTTTCAATGGTCTGAGGCTTGTGATAAGAGCTTCCAAGAATGGAAGACTCGACTCACTACTGCACAGGTGTTGACCCTACCAAGGATACAAATGGATTTTGGTGTACTGTGATGATTTGCGAATCAGACTCGGGTGTGTATTGATGCAACGAGGGAAATTAATAACATATGGCTCCGAACAGTTAAAGATCCATGTGAAGAATTACCCTACCCATGATATTGAGTTGGCCGCAGTGGTATTCACATTAAATGTATAGCGACATTACTTGGTTAGGGTCCATGTGGATGTGTTTATGGACCATAAGAGCTTACAATATGTGTTCACGCAGAAAGACCTCAATCTATGGCTAAGAAGGTTATTGGAGCTACTCAAGGACTACGATATGAGTTTCCTTTACCATTAGGGTAAGGCTAATATGGTAGCGAATGCACGTAGTAGGCTCTCTATGGAGAGTATGTCCCATGTGGATGAGGGAAAAAAGAAGCTGGTGAAAGATGTCAATCGACTTGCAAGGATGGAAGTTAGGTTGGTCGACTCAACCGATGGCGGTGTGGTTGTGTCGAATGAATCAGAATCATCCTCGGTGACTGATGTGAAAGCCAGACAAGATGAGGACCTAATTTTTGTAAAGCTGAAATAAGTTGTTCGAAGTTAGACGATGGAGGTCTTCTCGTAAGGGGGAGATGGTGTTCTTTGGTACCTGGGTCGCCTATGTGTTTCGGATGTTGGTGATTTCAGGAGCAAGATATTTCATGAGGCACATGGAACCAGGTATTCTATCCATCCAGGTTCTACCAAGAAGTATCGTGATTTACAAGAAATCTATTGGTGGGATGGCATTAGGAAGGATATTGCGGAATTCGTAGCTAGATACCCAAACTTTCGGCATGTAAAGGGTCGAACATCAAAGGCCAGGAGGAGTACTTCAGGATATCAGCATCCCTACTAGGAAGTGGGAAGAGATTAACATGGATTTCATAACATGATTACCTCGTACTCGACAACAATATGATTCCATTTGGGTGGTGGTAGATAGGTTGACAAAGGCTGCACATTTCCTACCGATGAAAACGACAAATTTAGAGGATGATAATGCCAAACTATATATCTGGGAGTTGGTTCGATTATATGGAGATCCATTATCTATTATTTCGAACCGAGGTACTCAATTTACCTCCCAGTTTTGGCGGTCTTTTAAGAAATGGCTCGGGACTTAGGTTAAGCTCAGCACAGCGTTTCATCCGCAAACAGATGGCCAAGCGGAACGAACAATCCAGACTCTCGAGGACATGTTAAGAGCATGTGATATTGACTTCAAAGGTAGTTAGGCTGATCACTTTCCCTTGATCGAGTTTTCTTACAATAGCAGTTATCACTTCAGCATTTAGGTGGCACCGTTCGAGGCTCTTTATAGGGAGAGGTATAGGTGACCCATCGGATGGTGTGAGGTTGGTGAGGCAGCTATGATAGGGCCAGATTCTGTACATGAGGCTATCGTAAAGGTTCAGTTCATAAGGGAAAGGCTGAAAATCGCTCAGAGTCGTCAAAGGTCCTATGCGGATGTGAGAAGGAGAAAGTTGGAGTTCGAGGTGAACGATTGGGTCTTTCTGAAGGTGTCTTCCATGAAGGGAGTGATGTGGTTTGGGAAGAAAGGAAAGCTCATTCCCCATTATGTTGGTCATTACCGAATTGTGTGAAGAGTTGGTAAGGTAGCGTATGAGTTGGAATTTCCCTCAGAGTTGTCTTCTGTGCATCCTGTGTTTCATGTATCGCTTTTGAAGAAATTTTTGGGAGATCCAGCTCTAATAATTCAAGTGGACAGCGTTAGTGTAAAAGATAGCCTTAGCTATGAGGAAGTTCCATGGGAAGGAGGAATCATCATGTTGAAGGAGCTACATGGGAAGCCGAAGCGGATATGATGGTAGCAAATGCATGTAGTAGCGAATGCACGTAGTAGGCTCTCTATGGACAGTATGTCCCATGTTGATGAGGGAAAAAAGAAGTTGGTGAAAGATGTCCATCGACTTGCAAGGTTGGAAGTTAGGTTGGTCGACTCAACTGATGGCGGTGTGGTTGTGTAGAATGAATCAGAATCGTCCTCGGTGACTGATGTGAAAGCCAGACAAAATGAGGACCTAATTTTGGTAAAGATGAAAGAAGTCGTTCGAAGTCAGAAGGTGGAGGTCTTCTCCTAAGAGGGAGATGGTGTGCTTTGGTACCTGGGTCGCCTATGTGTTTCGGATGTTGGTGATTTCAGGAGCCAGATATTTCATGAGGCACATGGAACCAGGTATTCTATCCATCCGGGTTCTACAAAGATGTATCGTGATTTACAAGAAATCTATTAGTGGGATGGCATGAGGAAGGATATTGCGGAATACGTAGCTAGATGCCCAAACTTTCAGCATGTAAAGGGTCGAACATCAAAGGCCGGGAGGAGTACTTCAGGATATCAGCATCCCTACATGGAAATGGGAAGAGATTAACATGGATTTCATAATAGGATTACCTCATACTCGACAACAATATGATTCCATTTGGGTGGTGGTAGATAGGTTGACCAAGGCTGCACATTTCCTATCGATGAAAACGACAAATTTAGCGGATAATTATGCCAAACTGTATATCCGGGAGTTGGTTCGATTATATGGAGATCCCTTATTTATTATTTCAGATTGAGGTACTCAATTTACCTCCCAGTTTTGGCGGTCTTTTAAGAAATGGCTCGGGACTTAGGTTAAGCTCAGCATAGCCTTTCATCCGCAAATAGATGGCCAAGCGGAATGAACAATCCAGACTCTCGAGGACATGTTGAGAGCATATGTGATTGACTTCAAAGGTAGTTAGGCTGATCACTTTCCCTTGATCGAGTTTTCTTATAATAATAGTTATCACTTCAGCATTTAGGTGGCACCATTCGAGGCTCTTTATAGGCAGAGGTATAGGTGACCCATCGGATGGTGTGAGGTTGGTGAGGCAGCTATGATAGGGCCAGATTCTTTACATGAGGCTATCATAAAGGTTCAGTTCATAAGGGACAGGCTGAAAACCGCTCAGAGTTGTCAAAGGTCCTATGTAGATGTGAGAAGGAGAGAGTTGGAGTTCGAGGCGAACGATTGGGTCTTTCTGAAGGTGTCTTCCATTAAGGAAGTGATATTGTTTGGGAAGAAAGGAAAGCTTAGTTTCCGTTATGTTGGTCCTTACTGAATTGTGTGAAGAGTTTGTAAGGTAGTGTATGAGTTGGAATTTCCCTCAGAGTCATCTTTTGTGCATCATGTGTTTCATGTATCGCTTTGGAAGAAATTTTTGGGAGATCCAGCTCTAATAGTTCCAGTGTATAGCGTTGGTGTAAAAGATAGCCTTAGCTATGAGGAAGTTCCAGCGTTAATCTTAGATCGTTAGGGTCGGAAGCTAAGGAATAAAGAAGTAGCTTCAGTTAAAGTATTATGGAGGAATCATCATGTTGAAGGAGCTACATGGGAAGACGAAGTGGATATGATGGCTAAATACCTGCATTTATTCTGTACCAGCTCATATCTGACTTGAGGTATCAGTTTTGCCCTATAACACTATGTAATTTTCATTTTCAGTTCATGTGTTCAAGTTTCTTGTATGTGTATGAATGTGTATTTGAATCATGAAATTAGTTCATCTGTGTGGTTTGAATCTGAGGCAGTCATTCCATTAGTTTTCTGTTAAATGATCAGTATTTGGGTGTAAGGATTGCATGTCTTCGTTTTTCTTCTTGTTTCCAACATTAGAGGATGTAGATTCCCAAGAGGGAGATATTGTAATACCCCGGAAATGCATAAGATTAGACCCGGGATCAAAATTTGAAGTTGGCTAAAAAATGGGAAAAAATGCTCAGGACGGACGACCCAACGGATCATTGGTCCAACCAACGACTTGTTGGAGCCAGTCGTGGTTTCAGGATTCCGGGTGGCAGTGGATGCAACGGGTGGAGTAACGACTCGTTACTTGAAACAACAAGTCATTATTTGTACTCGTGCATAGCATTGGACCTTGGTAGTTGGAGAAGCAATGGGTCATCCAGCGATCTTTCGTGAGTGACGACGACCCGTTGTCACCTATCATTGTCTAAGTTGTCAGAATCTCCAGTGGACTTAACGGATTGGTAAGAACGAGTCGTGGTGAGGCTCGTAGTGTGGAAAGGCTAAGGGTATTCAGGAGACAAGCAACGATCGACTCAACATGCCATTGGATCAAAGGAAGAGTTGTCCTATTGAGCCGTGGTAGGATTCTGGAAGAAGGGCCAGGGTAGTGTAAATGACAGGTCATACCAAGAGTTGTGGTAGCTTCCAATGACTCGTTGGTACGCCCGTTAGATTGACCTATTTTCAGGGTGATTTCATTAAGGGTATTTTCGACCTTCTATGCTCTAAGGCCCTAATCTACGTCATTTTATGTATTTTTCTAAGTATGTTAAAGTAGGATAAGTCCCCCTAACCTATTCATTCTCATGCATGCAAAATTAAGAGAATTCTAGAGAGATCAAGCATAAATTCAAGCATAAATCACATAATGCACGTCCCTCTCCTTGCAAGCTAGGGATGACTCTACCCACTTGAGTGAGATAGTTGGGGTATTATGAAAGTCTCTACCATGACGGTGTCGGTTATCACGGGTCCTCCCATTGTTCCGCATGTTTTATGCATTGTTATGTTATAATGTTGGCTCAAGTGATGATTTGATAAAGTTTCTCTTATTATTATGATAATGAACGGTTTATGAATGATTTGAAAACCTTGAGCGCTTGTGTTATGTTATGATGTTTATGATATAAGCATGAAAGTCCTACTCTTATGATGTTTTATGAGTTTTCATGCATTTTAAATGTCCACTTTACTTACCTTGCATACTCGATACATTCCACGTACTTACTGCATACTTTCTATGCTATATCGTGTCATGATATGGGACCCAGCTCTCAGGCTCACCCTCATCCATAGATCATCTCAGAGTTCACTTTCAGCTTATTGGTGAGTCCTCATGTTCCGAGGGCCGTTTGACAGACATTTATGTTAGTTGTGTTTAAGTACCTTGTCGGGTTAGTTGGGGGTGTTGTCCCATCAACCCATCATATGTAGTAGAGGCTTCCAAACACTATGTAGTACTGAGCTTGCGTGTATGAATAGTGACACCCTATGTTATATTATGTTATGATATGTTTACGTTTCCTCTATGCCTTATGTTTAGTCTTCCACTTAAAAGAGAATGAAGTTAGATGTATGCTTATGCCATGGGTCAACTTGGAGCCTCTCGGGGTTCTTTGTCCTGTGTTACGATCTGGGTCTACATTCGGGTTGTGACATGTACCTACTGTTTCCTTGCCTACAGATGTAGTGATGAGATTGTTGAATGTGTTAGAGGCATTGGGGCCTAATTATGGTTGACTTCCAGTTCCTCAAACTAATTCGCAAGCGCAAACACAAGTTCAGTTGAATGTTGCATCTACACAGACACCCCAGTTGACCCCTCAGCCGACTTTTCATGTGGTTTCAACTACTGGGCAATACAAAGATCATAAGAATTTCATGGATCTTAAGCCATTAGAGTTTGATGCAATGCCAACTTCTATTTAGCCTTAGAAGCTCATTGATCATTGTGAAAAGATACTGACTATATTGGGGTTGATGGAGACTCGAGGTTTGGAATTTACCACTTTCCTATTCTCAGGGTCTACAGAGGCATGGTGGACTTTAGTTCGAGATTTAGACAAGTAGGGTTACCACATATCACTTGGTCAGAGTTTTCAAGAATGTTTAAGGACAGGTTCATTCCCTTGAGCAGACAAGATGACATGAGACGTCAGTTTAATAACCTACGCCAGGGAGCTATGGTAGTTACAGAGTATGAGGCTAAGTTCACTGAGTTATCTAGGTATGTTCCATTTTCAGTTGAAGACCCGAGGGAGAAGGTGAGATGATTCATGGATGAACTTGAGCATCATTACCGTGGTTCTGTGATACGCGATGTATGAAGTGGCATCTATTCAGACGTAGTTGACATTGCCCTTCGTTGTGAGTCCTATTTAGAAATAGAAAGAACTGAGCAAGATATCAAAAGGGCACGTAACACATGCAGGTTCAGTGGTGCTCCATCTGGGGGCAAGAATGGCCATCATCGTGGGCAATCCAGGCCTATGTAGTTAGAGTCAGTGTTAGAGTCTTTGAGAGGTGATAATCTAGCTAGACAGGGTCAACAACAGATGTAGAGAAAGGGTAATAACTCATATCAGTCAAGTCCATATCAGAAGTGTCCTAATTGTGGTAGGCATCATGGTGGTTGTCTCTATTGGGTTGCTGGTCCTTGTTTTACTTGTGGTGAAAAGGGGCATACTGCTACATATTGTCCTAAGGAAGACTCTGGTACTATTCAGGCTATGACACGTCTGCAAGGAACTGCTACAATTACACTTGATTAGGCTTAGCCAGCTTGGGCCGCTCAAGAGGGTGCTCGTGGATAGGGTCGGCAATGTGCATAGGTTGCTCAAAGAGTAGGTGGACCACCGAGATTCTTCTCTATGGCCAGAAAGGATATCGATGCATCTAATGCAGTAGTCACAGGTATTATCATTGTCAATTCTCATGGAGAACATGCTCTTATTGATCCTGGTTTTATGTATTCGTATGTATCTCCATCTTTTGTTATATTCTTAGAACGAAGAGTTGAGTCTCTTATTGTGCCATATATGGTTATGACCCCAGTGGGGGAGACTTTGGTAGTGGATAGAGTTTATAGAGATTGTGTGATATCTGTTCAAGATAGGGACACCGTAGTTGATCTACTAGAGTTATCTATGTCTGACTTTGATGTGATTATGTGTATGGATTGGTTTTAATCATGTTATGCTTTGGTTGATTTCTATGCCAAGCTTATACATTTTAATTTTCCTAGAGAACCACCTTTAGTATGGAAAGGCTTGACTCCTATGGCCCAAGCAAAGATAATATCTTATGTAAAGGCACATCGAATGATTAATCATGGGTGTTTGGGTTTTATTGCTATTGTTCATGTTACTCAAGCGGAGGATGTTACTATTGACAGTGTTCCTATTGTTTGAGAATTTGTTGATGTATTTCTAGAAGATTTGCATGGGCTACCTACAATAAGAGAAATTGAGTTCAGCATTGATTTAGTCCTAGGAACTTAACCTATTTCTATTCCTCCATAACGTATGGCTCTAGCTTAGTTGAGAGAACTGAAGGTTCAACTCCAAGAGCTTCTTGATAAGGGGTTCATTAGGCCTAGTGTATCGCCTTGGGATGCACCTGTGTTATTTCTGAAAAAGAAAGATGGTACAATGAGAATGTGCATTGATTACAGACAGTTGAATAAGGCGATGATCAAGAATAAATATTCGTTGCCTCATATTGATGATTTATTCAATCAGCTACAAGGTGCTACTCATTTTTCCATGATTGACTTGAGATTAGGTTAGCATCAGTTGAGAATCAAGACCGAGGATATCTCTAAGACAGCTTTTCGGACCAGATATGGGCAGTTTAAATTTTTAGTGATGTCTTTCGGGTTGACTAATGCACCTACATCATATATGGACCTCATGAATAGGGTATTCAAGCCATAGTTAGACCATTTTGTTACTGTGTTCATTGATGATAATCTAGTCTACTCTCGGAGTGAGGCAGAACATGAACAACACCTGAAAGTTGTGCTACAAACACTAAGAGAACGAAAGCTTTATGCCAAGTTCTCGAAATGTGAGTTCTGGTTGGGCACAGTTTCCTTTTTGGGACACGTAGTTTCATGGGATTGAATCTAATTTGATACAAGGAAGATTGAAGCATTTCAATATTGGCTTCGACCCAGTACTCCAATAGAGATACGTAGCTTCTTAGGACTAGCTTGATTTACAGAAGGTTTGTGGAGGGCTTCTCAAAGATAGCCGCTCGATTGACACGTTTAACTCAAAAAGGTGTAGTATTCTAATGGTCTGATGAATGTGAAGAAGGTTTTAATAAATTAAAGACCGCATTGACTACGGTTCCAATTTTGACGTTACCTACAACGGAGGGTGGTTTCACCATTTATTATGATGCGTCTCGAGTCGGATTGGGTTGTGTCTTAATGCAGAATGGTAAAGTGGTGGCATATGCATTTCGACAACTAAAGATTGATGAGATAAATTATCTAACTGACGACTTGAAATTGGTCGTTGTCGTATTTGCACTGAAGATCTAGCATCACTATCTTTATGGTGACCCATGTGAAATCTATACTAATATTAGGAGTCTACAATACATATTCAAGCAAAAATATTTGAAGCTGAGACAACGATGACGGTTAGAGTTACTTAAAGATTATGATCTTACTATTTTGTATCACCCTAGGAAGGAGAATGTAGTGGCGGATGCCTTAAATAGAAAGTCTATGGGTAGTTTGGCCCGGTTAACTTTTGAAAAGCAATCTATGGTTATGGATATTCAGGCATTGGCCAATCGGGGAGTTCGAATTGATCATACAGTGCCGGGAAATTTACTAGCGGGTATGGTGGTACAATCGTACTTAGTTGGACAAGTCAAGACTAACCAATATGAAGATCACTACCTTGCAAGACTACGAGATCAAGCGCAGGATGAGGGCAGTAAGTCATTCTCTATTGATGGTGAAGGCATGCTTTGTCGACATGGTAGATTGTGTATTCCCATTGTGGGTGATGTGAAGCAGTTGGTTCTTGAAGAGGCTCATAGTTCACGATACTGCATTCACCCAAGTGCTACAAAAATGTATCATGACTTGTGTGGATTGTACTGGCGGAAGGGTATGAACGCTGATATTATGAAGCATGTGACTAGTTGCTTAAATTGTCAACAAGTCATGTATGAACATCAAAAACCTAGGGGAGTAATGCAAAACTTGATTATCCCAGAGTGGAAGTGGGAGAGAATTATTATGGATTTTGTTGTTGGGTTGCCAAGTACTTTCAAGAAACACGCCTCTGTTTGGGTGATTGTGGATAGACTCACAAAGTCAGCACATTTCATTCCAGTACGGGCTACTCATACTGCGAAGTAGTTAGCAAATATTTACCTTCCAGAGATAGTTTAGCTTCATGTTGTGCCTATTTCAATAATATATGATAGAGGTGTACAATTAACTACTGTGTTTTTGAAGTCTTTTTAGAAGTCATTGGGTTTGCAAGTCGAGTTGATTATAGCTTTTCATCCAAAAACTGAAGACAATCTGAATAGGTTATTTAGATCTTGGAGGAAATTCTTAGGTCTTGTGCGATCAATTTTAGTGGCCATTGGGACGATCAATTTCCTTTGGCAGAGTTTCCTTATAATAATAGCTACCAGTCGAGTATATAGATGGTGCCTTTTGAGGCTCTATATGGTTGCAAGTGTCGTTCGCCAGTTGGATGGTTTGAACCTGGTGAAGCACAATTATTAGGTCCAGATTTAGTTCAGCAATCTTTGGGGAAAGTTGCATTGATAGGAGAACGACTTAAGACAACACAAAGCAGATAAAATTCCTATGCAGATAAGAAAGTCCGTGATATGGAGTTCATAAAGGGTGAGAAAGTCTTTCTAAAAGTTTCCCCTATGACGGGAGTTATGAGATTTGGCTGGAAAGGTAAGTTAAGTCCTAGATATATTGGTCCTTATGAGATTTTGGATCGGATTGGGTTGGTGGCGTATAGACATGACTTACCTCCGAGATTGTCCGTTGTTCATCCTGTGTTTCACGTGTCCATGCTTAGACGATATGTTCATGATGATTGTCATAAGATCCAGCCAGAGGATGTGGAACTTAATGAGAATTTGACTTATGAGGAAGGTCCATTATCTATTATTGATAGACAAGTGCGACAACTGAGGTCCAAGAAGGTGGCTTCCATCAAAGAGTTATGGCACAATCATCCAACTGAGGAGGCTACATGGGAGTCTGAGGCAGACATGCGAGATAGATATCCTCACCTATTCGACACTATGGGTATGACTCTAAGTCTGTTCAAGGATGAACATTACTTTTAGAAGGGAGAATGTAATAATCCTAATTTAATAAAGGGAGATTTAGTACTTACGCAATAAAAGAAAAGAAAAATAATAATTTAAAATAATTTATAACAATAATAATAATAATAAGGGACAAAGCCCAATTGAACTAGAAAAATAAAACACTATTTTTTGCTGGAAAAGCAGAAGCGCATCAGGAAAAAAAATAATAATAATGTATAAAGAAAAAAACGTAGAAGAGGATGGAAGAAAGGAAGAGAAAGAGAAGAAAAGAGGAGAGAAAAATAAGGATTTTTATCTAAAGCATGAAGATAATGATCCTAATCTTGTTCTTGAGTTTATTACGCGATAATAAGAAAGTTTATAGGATAGAACATGGAGAAATTTTGAAGAATTGAGAAAGTTTTTCCCTAGGATTCTTCAACCTTAATCATCAATTTTAAAGGAAGAACGTTATCAAAATTCGATTTTGATTATTGTTCTGGAATCCTCTCATCAAGGAGAATATGTTGGTGGTCATATTTCGAGAGTTCTGCCCCATTGACTAGAGTTGACATTTTTGGTCAAATCTTCAACCGCAAATTTGAATTTTGTTAAAAATTATGCAAACTTCTACCAAAGGGTTTTTGACCATTCTAAATCCATTTTTGTTTAGTTTGATGTTATCCGGTGACCCGAGAGCATAGTTATAAAATATTGAAAAGTGTTCTTGAGATGTAAATTCGAGATAAGTGAGACTTTAAGCTTTGGTGCATGCTTTTTAAACCTGTTTTAAAAATTATGCTTTGTCTGCCTGGTCCATGTGTTGGGACAAGCGTGTACTTGGCAGAATCAGTGGTCTTTAACCAACCGCATATGTGTTACTTTGACAAAAATAATTTTTAAGGAAAATTATTTCATAATTGATTTGTGGTGTGGCGTGGTCTCATACCATGGCGTTGGGGCGTTGGATATCCTTCCTTGACTGTCGTAATATAGTTACTAGGGGCATACATGCGCTACCTTAGCATGTTAGGGGCCTTGTACATGTTGTCATAGTATACTATTGGGGCATTATATATGCTGCCGAGGGCTAGTTGGGGTGTTATGTTGATCTCTTTCACTACCGTTTGACAAGTCCTGAGTGTGAGTTGCTTTGAGATATAAATCTATATATATAGTGATCTTGTTGAACATTTGTTTGTACTTCACTGAGTTTTATATTTTGGGAATATATTGTTGTGCATATTATCTTTGTGCTCGTTGTGGTTGCATTTTCTAACACTTGTTGTAGGGGTATTAAAGTGGCGAGTCGAGGATCTTACTGAGTTATATTTATATATAGCTCATTCCTTACTTTCATGTCTATGGAGATTCTGTTACTAGAGGTGAGACTAGTGGCTGACGAGTCCGTTCGCGTAGATTCTGTTGCTAAGGTGAGCCTTCGCATCGATTCGTGGAGGCTATAGTTTCAGCTTTATCTACTCTTTATATATGTTTTATTTTCTTGGGGTTTGCATGCCTGATAATGTCCAAAATATATCTTTAATGCAAAGAATATGCATGGCCGAAGTATCACAACAAGTAACCCAATGAGTGCCAGGGTCGAGTACCATGAGGACTAGGGAATGATAGTTACAAGTGTCGATTGAGAAATTGATGTTAGCTTGCACCATATAGATTTAATATTAAAACAAATAAAATTGGGGGAGTTGAAACTTTTATAAAATTGTATTGGTTGATTTAGTGAAATAAAATAGTAAGATCAGCTAAGTTGTCAACAAGGATATGTAGACTAGAGGTGCGGTGTAGATAAAATACTAACTAGATTGGGACATGAAAGGTCATCTTATGAGTTCAACAAATGTAAATGATCTCAGAAAGTGAGTAATTATAGTTTTTCAGCCTTTTAATTACCTCTCAATAGAGTTTTGTCAAACCTCTAGTCACAATTTAGCTCAATCCGATTTGATTTGGATTAGCAACTGAACTATTTTCTAGCTATTAGCTGCTAATAAGGAATGAGAATGCAATTTCAACTATTTCTAGACCAATTGCACACTCTGTTCTCCATACCCACTACTATATTCTCTCCCAATAATTAATTATTCTTTTACAAGAAATAATCAAGCAAGAATAGATAGACCCATACCATAATCAATGGATCTTCCTTTATAGATTAAAGAGAATCTAATAGATTTACACTTGCATGAACAATGTGAAGATGACTCTAGAAATACCCACTCCAATTAAGTATTCATCATCACAGCCTCTAGTAAATGATTTTAGCTACTCATAGTTAAGACATTCAAAAATACATCCATGAATAGCATCATTGAATTTAAAAGCAAGAGTAGATAAAGCAACACCACAAAATAATCTCCAACAGTAGCTGAAACTTACTAGTACAACGAAGAAATAGAGCAGAGTACTTTCTGCAATTTTCAATAAGAATCTCCCTCTCTCAGTTAAGAGAATATTTTTTCAGCTAAAAGGGGAAACAATGATGTGATATAAGCTTTGTTCTCTCTTCAAATCTCTATTTGTATCTTTCCTCCTGCATATCTCAGTACAACATACTTTATCTTCTATTTATATCCTACAAATTAAGGCAGTTTTTATATCTTTTACAGGGTTAGACGATTATGCCCCCATGAGCACCATTCTGGAATGACGGAAGCACCGGCAGTTTGCCGGTTACAATATGTGAACTGCCGGATATCTTTTTGCATTTTTACTAAATTCCAGTGAACACCGCGGTTTACCCGGCGTTTTGCCGATGCCAATCCATGAACCGCCGAATCTTCAAGCTATTTTCCAGAACTTTGGGTATCTTTTGGTGACTGGACCGGTGATTCACCGCTAGCAAGTCATGAACCGTCGGTGGCATTAATCCTCTGAAGCAGTGAAGTTCGACTTTTGGCTGGTATCTCGTCGGTTTTCATCTGGGAATCGCCGATTCACTCTCACTCCTTTCTTTTTGCTTCATTTTTCTCTCTTCTTCACATTTAGTCATCTGCACATAACAAAAGCAAAAAGGGCATAAAATCCAAATAATCAACTCAAGAACGAAACAAAAACTAAAGTTTTAGAGCCTAATGAGTTGGTAAATTACCTACTCATCAAACCCAAAACTTAAATCATTGCATGTCCTCAAGTAATGCAATACTCAGCTCTTGAGAAATATGTTACCTCTATTCACAATTATACCTCGCCAATCACCTGGACTATGACAACCCAAAAATACTCACCATGCTCACCTAAAAAGAGAAGAAAATACCCCAAAAGACCAAAGTAATGAAGATGTTTTAAATTGGAAACCACTTTCTATCAAGCAAACGGATTCATGGGAACGAGGGAGATAACAACTCGTGGCTAGTCCCCACGAGTCATCATGTCACTCATGGGGTGAGGTTGGGGATAAGATAGAAGAAGCTCCCAGTGTACTAAACGGATGGGACCCACGAGCCGTAACTTGTCCCAACGACTCGTGAGGTGGGTCGTGGGAAAGCCTATGGACTTTTAATGGAGGATCAGGCAACGTACTTGACAGGCCGCACGACGAGTCGTTGGCCTCCCTAATGAGTCGTCAGGTCACTCGTTAAGGTCACCTGACAGTTATTTTCTGCGAATTAGTAAGGGCCTTCTCGTAATTTCCTAAACTCCTAAGGCCTAAACTATGTCATTTTAAAGTCAGAATAGGGTCTTTAAGGTGAGTTAAGTCCATAATGTATACCCATTTCCATGCAAGAGCTTTTAGAGAGGTTCTAGGGAGATTCAAGGTCTTCTCCTCCAAGTTTCCATCACTTTCTTTGTGGATTTTCAAGGAACTTCAAAATTGGCCCATTCCCAGGTATGTAGGGTTTTAGAATGGGTGAAATTATTCCTCACCCATGCCCAAAATTTAATTTAAATCATGAATTCTTCTATCCATGTCTATGGGGTTTTACCCAATTGCATTAAAATGTGATTTCTCTTTATGGGTTTGATTTAATTGAGTTTTAGTTATTGAATTATGATTTATGGGCAGGTTTTACATTATTTCCTTAAAAATCATGTTTCAATCTTTTAAATCGAAAATGCCCATTTGATGAAAGTTCATGGGAGTTATAATTTGTGATGAATACTCTATATTTTTGAGTTTATTGATGATGGAAAAGCATGATTCCAAACTCCCATCTATATGAGAATATTTTGAAAGAATTGAATGTGATGAAGTATTGGGAAATGCCCACATGTTGAAGATGATTTATGATTTATGAAGTGAATTACATGATTTATCGATTTATAATGTTGGCCGATGAAAAGGGCCTATGATTCTTGGCTAAGCATGTTTTAAAGGGGATCAATGATGATAAATATTATATTTTAGACAATGAATCTTAATGCTTGATGTTATTGATTTACCTATGAGACTATATACATATTTTTGAGAGCCGTGTCTAGCACCGAGCAGCTCGGTGTTAAAAGGAATACGTCGGTGTCTCATAACCACGTGCCACCATGGTTTTGTAAATGATATGATGTATTGGTAATGATCCCCTCAGATGTGATATCACGCCTTATGCACGAACCTCGCCTGGCAAGCCAGGGTCGGCTCTGCCCACTTGAGCGAGATAGTGGGGCATCATGAAAGGCCTACCATGATGGTGTCGGTTATGACGAGTCATCCCATTGTTTCGCATTTTTTTATACATTGTTATGTTTATGTTGTTGGCTCAAGTTGTATTTTATAAAGTTTACTTAGGATTATGAAAATGAATAATTATGAATGATTTGAAAGTCTTGAGCCTTATGTTTTATTATGAAGATTCTGATGTAAGCATGATGTCCCTCTCTTATATTGTTTATGAGTTTTATTTACTCTAAAATGTCCGTTTTACTTACCTTGCATACTCAGTATATTCCACGTATTGACCGCGTACTTTCTATGTTGTATCATTTCATGATACAGGATCCGGATCTCAGGCTCATCCTCACCCTTAGTCCATCTCAGCTTACGCTTTCAGCTTATTGGTGAGTCCACATGTTCCTAGGGTCATTTGACAGATTTTCATGTTATTTATGTTTTAGTATTGGTCGGGTAAGTTGGGGATGTTGTTCCATCAACCCATCCTATGTATTAGAGGCTTTCAAATAAGTATGTAGTGCTCAACTATGTATATGTCCAGTATTTCCTGATGTTATGGTATAATTACGATTTCATATGTTTTCATGATTATCATTCCGCTTATTTGAATGAGATTAGTTGTATCCATGTGCCATGGGTTGACTTGAGGTCTCTGAGGGTCCCTTGTCCCGTGTTTACGATCCGGGTATACGTTCGGGTCGTGACAAACTTGGTATCACAAAAATAGGTTTGGAGTGTCCTAGGTTGTCTGGAAGCTGCATTAAGTAGAGTCTTTTTCATGGGTGTGAAGCGCGTCACACTTATGACGAACAGGCTACTAGAAATTTAGGAAATGTTCCCTTCTTTCATGTTCTATGTCATGCGATCAAAAGCCTTTCCATCATTCTAATTTGTGCGATTCACAATTGCATAGTTATGGGTCCTAGAAGAATGAATTGAAGTAGGAATGAAAGTGATGAAGGCTACGGAGATGGCAGTGACCATGGGCATCAGCAAGCCCTACCTTTTCAGGAGCCCCAAGCACTAGAGCCAACTGCCTGCGCTGAGTTTCGGGCGGCTATTCAGATGTTGGCGTAGGCCTTGACCGCTCAAGTCAACAAGTAGGCTGTTGCGCCGGTCCCACAAAATGGCAATGCAGCCGCGACTCAGATTAGAGACTTCTTGAGGATGAACCTCCTGAGTTCACAGGGTCAAGGATGGATGAGGATCCACACTAGTTCATTGAAGGGATCTTGAAGGTCACTCAGGTTATGAGGGTGACAAATGGGGAGTGTGTTGACTTGTCTTCTTATCAGCTAAAAGAGGTTGCTCATATTTGGTACAAGCAATGGAAGGATGGCAGGGGAGCGAGAGCAGGGTCTATCAGCTGGGATGAGTTCCATATGGCCTTTCTCGACAGGTTCTTCCCTCGAGAAATGAGGGAGTTTAAAGAAGATGAGTTTTAGAACCTAAAGCATGGAAAGATGAAAGTGCGGGAGTATTCACTTGAGTTCACTCGTTTGTGAAATTACGCCCCAGAGTTAGTGATGGATCATAGGGCGCAGGTGAGCCGATTCGTTCATGTGTGGCTGGTTATTTAGCAAGGATTGCAAGACTGCTATGCTCCACTAGGATATGGACTTTCCTCACATGGTGTTGTACGCCCAGAAAATGGAGACGGCTCATGCGAGGAGAGGGAGGCAAAGAGGGCTCGGACAGACAACTGTGGGTTTTCACATCAGAGGTTCGGTGGTGGCTACCATCCACAGTTTCAACAGAGATCACTAGCCCCAGCACCGTCATTAGCTAGTGTTCCATCTAGGCCTAGGGGTGATCAGAAGAGTAGGGCTTTAGGGTCTAGGGATAAGAGGGGCACCCAATTAGAATATACCTCTCTAGTCTGCGGGAAGTGCGGCAAGAGTCATGTTAGGGAGTGCTTGCTCAGTTCAAATGTTTTTATGGGTGTTGTAGATCTAGGCACATGCACCGAGTGTGCCCATATGCTAGACAGGGCGATGATAGGGGTCATGCACAAGCCACCAGGACAGTAGCAGCTCCAGCCCATTCCGCTCGTAAGGAGTATCGACTAGTGGAGGTGGTGGACAATGCCAAAACTGATTCTATGCCCTTGCCTCGTGCCAGGAGCAGGAGACTTTGCTAGACGTGGTCACTGGTATGTTTCCTATCTTTCATATGATGTTTATGCCTTTCTAGATTGGGGAGCCACCTTGTCCTTCATGAATCCTTACATTGCTAGTAGCCTTGGAGTTAGTCTCGAGACCTTGTTAGAACCGTTTTTAGTTTCGACTCCTGTTGGTGATTCGGTCATAGCTAGACGAGTATATAGAGAATGCCTGGTCACTGTGGTGCATAAGGTTACCTCCTTAGACCTTGTACAGTCATCCATGACTGACTTTGACATTATTCTTGGCATGGATTGGTTGTTTTCATGTTATGCTTCGATTAATTGTATGACCCGTACGGTGGAATTTCATTTTTTGGGTGAGTCAGTGTTGGAGTGGAAGGATAGTTCGGCGATACCAGCAGGTCTATTTATTTCCTATCTTAAGGCCATGAAGATGATCTCTAAAGGTTGCATGTACCACCTAGTTAGGGTTAAGGATGTGGAGTCCGAGACCCCAACTATTCAATAAGTTCCGGTGGTGTGCGAATATCTAGAGGTGTTTCCTGATGATTTTCCCGGTGTTCTTCTGGAGAGGGAAATTGATTTTGGTATTGATCTATTACCCGATACGCATCCTATCTCTATTCCTCCCTACAAGATGGCCTCAGTCGAACTAAAGGAATTGAAGGATCAGTTAAAGGATCTGTTGGATAAGGGCTTCATTAGACCGAGCTAGTCTCCATGGGGTGCTACAATACCAAGGTCAACTATGTGTTCTGGAAATTGATAATTTGAAAAGTTCAGATATTGCATGAGGCACATGGTACTAGATATTCTATCCACCAAGGATCCACGAAGATGTATCAGGACTTGAAAGAAATCTATTGGTAGGATGGTATGAAGAAGGATATTGCGGAGTTCGTAGCTAAATATCCAAACTGTCAGCAAGTGAAAGTCGAGCATCAAAGGCTGGGAGGTGTACTTTAGGATATTAGCATTCCCACTTGGAAGTGGGAGGAAGTAAACATGGATTTTGTTATAGGCCTACCTTGTACTCCCCGACACTATGACTCCATATGGGTGGTGGTAGACAGGTTAACTAAGGCGGCACACTTCCTACCGGTTAAGACCACGGATCCAGCGGATGATTATGCTAAGTTGTATATTCGGTATTTGGTTCAACTTCATGGAATACCCTTTTCTATTATTTCAGACCAAGGTACTCAGTTTACCTCTCAATTCTGGCATTTTTTTCAAAAAAGGCTTCGGACGCAAGTTAAGCTTAGTACAACCTTCCATCCGCAAAGAGACGGCCAGGCAAAATGAACCATTCAGACCCTCGAGGATATGTTGAGGTCATGTGTTATGGGTTTTAAAGGTAGTTGGGATGATCATTTTCCATTAATCGAGTTCTCTATAATAATAGTTATCACTCTAGTATCCAGATGGCACTGTTCGAGGCTCTTTACGGGCGAAGGTGTAGATCACCCATCGGTTGGTTTGAGGTTGGCGAGGCAGCCATGATAGGACTAGATTTGGTCCATGAGGCAATGGTAAAGGTCCAGTAGATAAGGGACCGGTTAGAAACCGCTTAGAGTCGTCAAAAATCGTATGCTGATGTGAGGTGAAGGGGTCTGAAGTTTAATGTGGACGACTGGGTATTTCTAAAGGTATCTCCCAAGAAGGGAGTCATGCGGTTTGGAAAGAAAGGGAAACTTAATCCCCGATATGTTGGTCCTTACCGGGTAATGAGGAGAGATAGTAAGGTGGCGTATGAGTTGGACTTGCTTCAGATTTAGCTTCAGTTCATGCCGTGTTTCATATGTCGCTCTTGAAAAAGTGCTTGGGTGATCCAGCTTTAGTAGTACCGGTAGACAGTGTTGGTGTAAACGTAGCCTCAATTATGAGGAAATTCTGGTGGAGATCTTGGATCGTCTGGTTCGGAGCCTGAGGAACAAGGAAGTAGCTTCAGTTAAAGTATTATGGAGAAGTCAACATTTTGAGGGAGCTACATGGGAAGCCAAAGCAGATATGATAGCTAAATACCCTCATTTGTTCCCTACCGGCTCAGTTTCAGTTTGAGGTATCAGTTTTACTCTAAACCTTTAATCATCTTTTCATGTTCAGTCCATGTGTACAAGTTTGTTTTATGATATGGTATATGTATTTGATGTCTAAATTAAGTTTCAGCTATGTAGATATTATCGGAGGTAGTCATTCCGTCAGTTTTCGATTTTAATAATCAGCATTTGCATATGATGATTGCATGTTTCTGCATTTTCTTTGTGTTTTTAACATTCAAGGATGAATGTTCCCAGGGGGGAGATATTGTTATACTCGAAAGCTCAAAGATCGGACCCGGGAGTTGAAACGGAAAAATTTTGGAATTGATGTTGCAGGTTAGACGAGTTGTGGGACGACTCGTGAGGAGACTCCATGAGTCGTTAAGTGACTCGTGGGTGGGCCTGGAATAAAGGAAGGATCAAGGTCCCCATAAAGGAGATAATGACTCGTGGCCAGTCCCCACGAGTCGTCATGTCACTCGTGGGGTGAGGTTGGGGATAAGATAGAAGAAGCTCCCAGTGTACCTAACAGATGGGACACCACGTGACCTATCCCAACGACTCGTGAGGTGGGTCGTGGGCAAGACTATCAACTTTTAATGGAGGATGAGGCAGTGTACTTGACGGGCTGCATGACGAGTCGTCGCCCGACCTAACGACTCGTCAGGTCACCCGTTAAGGTCACCTGGCAGTTATTTTCTGCGAATTAGTAAGGGCCTTCTCGTAATTTCCTAAACTCTTAAGGCCTAAATTATGTCGTTTTAAGGTCGGAATAGTCTTTAAGGTGGGTTAAGTCCCTAGTGCGTACCCATTTCCATGCAAGAGCTTTTAGAGAGGTTTTAGGGAGATTCAAGGTCTTCTCCTCCAAGTATCCATCACTTTCTTTGTGGGTTTTCAAGGAACTTTGAAATCAGCCCATTCCCTGGTAGGGTTTTACAATGGTGAAATTCTTCCTCACCCATGCCCAACATTCAATTTAAATGATGAATCCTTCTATCCAAGTCTATGGGGTTTTACCCAAATGCATGAAAATGTGATTTCACTTTTTGGGTTTGATTTAATTGAGTTTTAATTATTGAATTGTAAATGATGGGCAGGTTTTACATTATTGTCCTTTAAAATCATGTTTCAATATTTTAAATCGAAAATCCCCATTTGATGAAAGTTCATGGAAGTTATGAATTTTAATGAATACTATATATTTTTGAGTTTACTGATGATGGAAAAAGCATGCTTTCAAACTCCCATGTTTACGAGCATATTTTGAAAGAATTGAATAAGATGATGTATTGGGCAATGCCCATATGTTGAAAATGATTTATGATTTATAAAGTGAATTACATGATTTATCGATTTATGATGTTGGTTGATGAAAAGAGCCTATGATTCTTGGCTAAGCATGTTTTAAAGGGGATCAATGATGATAAATGTTATATTTTAGCCAATGAATCTTAATGGATGATGTTATTAATTTACGTATGAGCCTATATGCATGTTTTGGGGAGCCGTGTCTGGCATTGAGCAGCCCGGCGTTCAAAGGACTACGTCGGTGTCTTATAACCACGTGCCACCATTGGTTTGTAAATGATATGATGTATTGATAATGATCCCCTCAAATGTGATATCATGCCTTATGGTCGACCCTCGCCTGGAAGGCCAGGATCAGCTCTGCCCACTTGAGCGAGATAGTGGGGCATCATGAAATACTCTACCATGATGGTGTCGGTTATGACAAGTCCTCCCATTGTTCCGCATGTTTTATGCATTGTTATGTTTATGTTGTTGTCTCAAATTATATTTGATAAATTTTACTTACAATTATGAAAATGAATGATTATGAATGATTTGAAAGTCTTGAGCCTTATGTTTTATTACGAAGATTCTGATGTAAGCATGATGTCCCTCTCTTATATTGTTTATGAGTTTTATTTTACTCTAAATATCCATTTTAAATACCTTTCATACTCAGTACATTCCACGTACTGACCGCATACTTTCTATGTTGTTTTGTTTCATGATATAGGGTCCAAATCTCAGGCTCATCCTCACCCTTAGTCCATCTAAGCTTACGCTTTTAGCTTATTGGTGAGTGTTCATGTTTCAAGGGCCGTTTGACAGACTTTCATGTTATTTATGTTTCAGTATTGGTCGGGTTAGTCGGGAATGTTGTCCCATCAACCCATCCTATGTATTAGAGGCTTTCAGACAAGTATGTAGTGCTCAGCTATGTATATGTCCAGTATTTCCGGATGTTATGCTAAAATTATGTTTCGACTATGTTTTTATTATTATCATTCTGCTTATTTGAATGAGATTAGTTGTATTCTTGTGGAATGGGTTGACTTGGGGTCTCTCGGGGTCCCTTGTCCCGTGTCTACGATCCGGGTGTACGTTTGGGTCGTGACACCCTCATTCTTAGGCTTTAAGCTTCATTTCATCACTTATCTTGTCACTAGCATTTAGGGAGAATGGGGGCCAAAAAGAGGTATTAAGAATGGTCTTAAGGCTTGTAATGTGGTTGCCAAAGAAAGGGTCTAAGGCTCAACATTGGCTAACAAGGATCAATGCTCATGGAGGGCATATGGGTGAAGTGACTAGACAAAGGAAAACCTATACTCATGTTGTTGGCGCAACAACATCTAGGATTTCACCTTGAATCACATTTGGGGAAAGTTCTAGACAAGATGTAATGCATGAGATTCAACAAAAATGTCCTCACTGCACAAGGCATCACCCTTTAAGGGTCTACAAGAGTCATTCTCAACACAAGACCAAATTAGGACATCAAAGTAGCAAACACCATAAGTCAAGCAGGGAATTTACAATGTATGACAACGAATGCTACGCTACGGTGTAAACACTTGCTCATTATCTTCATTTTCATGCCCTTGCTTTTTACAATTCCATTTAAACAATTTTTTTTTGTGGTGACTCTCAAAAAAACTTCACCAAAGACTCAAAGCAACATGGAGTTTTCCCTTAATAATGTTGCCACTCAATCCTCAATCCATCATCGGGAAAAACCAACCCAGTTCGGCAACAAAAATAACAAAATAAAAGAGAATGCTCCTTGGAAAGGAACCGTGATCAGAAAAAAACCCTCAGAGTTTTAATTTCTACACTACTATTTAGAATTGTAAAAAAAGGCACAAGACTGTGGGGTCGTTTCATTCAAGATTTTCAGGATTTTTACGATTCAAAACAAAGATCCTATTCAGTCACTAATCATCAATCATAAATAAAATACTAAACCAAATAATTGATTTCATTCAAAACGGAACAGGACACACCCTACACAGACAATCATCAATCATTGAAATATAACATAAGAGCCCAACAAAGGCTGGACATACTCAGACTCAAACAAAATATAAGAACATCAAAAGAAACATCCATCCCTGGCCCCCTCATCAATTGCGCTCATCCCTCCCCCATTTAAGAGCATAGATTGTCCCCAATATAAATATGCAAAAAGGAAAGAGTCAAGGAACTCCCTGAGTGGGTCACTCTTCTTCATTGTCATCATCTTCTTCACAACCATCGCCACTGGCCTTGGAAATCATCTCCCAGCCCTTTAAAAAGATCATCGATTGGCCCCCATACTGAGGAAGGAGCAACCATTGCAGCATCCAAGGCGCACATTTCTGGTACTTCTACTGAAGTTCAACTCTTCCACTCATGTACCTCGGTTCAGAGGGAAGTGACTACCCCTTCTACTACATCCACCCTTTTGCATAGAGTGGCGACATTCTCGTACAGTGACTTGAGCTCCTTCTTGATTGTCTTGGTAATGAGTGTTGGGAGGCTCTTAGCCAAACGTTGAAGTTGGTTTTCATGCGAGTTTTTCATCTCCACAAATCAATGGAGACTCCATGACTGAGAGGATTATGCAGAAGGTAAAGCTCCCTGCTGAGGCATGTCACCTGATGCTTGGCCCGACATTTCNGTGTGTGGCGTCGTAAAAA
The DNA here is from genome assembly GCA_018107945.1 of Datura stramonium. NCBI lineage: Eukaryota > Viridiplantae > Streptophyta > Magnoliopsida > Solanales > Solanaceae > Datura > Datura stramonium. Next base: position 62,743 of record JACEIK010006034.1, read on the forward strand.
TCAATGAGGAGAGTTTCCAAGAAGGAAGTAGGAGAGAGCAAGTGAAGTTGCTTTTGGGATAGTTAGAAATAGAAGAGAAGGGAAGGAAAGGGGGATATTATAAAGAGGAAAAAAAGTGGAAACAGAGAAGGTGGGGAGCAAATATTGACTGTGAGATTATACTTTGGGGAATTTTTTCTTTCTTAGGTCTAGGATTTGTTTTTCCTTTAACAATAAGGAATTAAATTCAAGAAAATATTCAAGAGACCCTACAATGACTAATTCAAAGGGTGGGTTTTTTGGGCCACCGCGCTTCACATCCTTTTTCTTTTTTTCTTCATTTACTCGGTAATCTCATCATTCTTGATTCCTATGGTGTTGTTTGATTGTTTATATGAAAAGTAAAATATGTAGGTATTAAATTTTGCACATAAGTAATATTATATTTGGTAACTAGTTAGACGGTAAGTTATTCATGTATAAAATTAATATGATGTTTGGTTTGTAATTTAGAAATCTGTATAATTAATACATGTATAAATTATGAGGAAATCTATGTATTATCTCATGCATGCATGTTAGAAGGTGGAATAAGTCATACATAAATAACTAATACATATAATTAAACTCTACGTAAGATAGTAAATAGATTCACTAATAACCACATAACTCTAACCAACTAACAAACGACACGATTTTCTATATAGTATTCAATATATGAATTGGAACAGACTAAATTTACATTTTCACGAAAAACTGTTATATTGAAAGTAAAATATTTTCTAACAATATTTAAAATTTAAACTTAATATCTTTAATTAAAAATGATGGTGTACTTATCACTTCCTTAATCCTCTTTGTCGATCATTCTTGATCAGTAACTGATGTTGAAGTTGTAAGCATTCTCCAAGTTCTAATATAATAGTCAAAATTAAATTTGAAGATTATGTCGGTTTTTTTTAATTTGATTTACTTATTGACTAAAGGAGGAGATTCCAATTTTAGGTACAAATATCACGTTTATAGAAACACAAAGAAATTTGGTCCCAAACGAGAATTGAGCGTGAAATTAGGAATAATTATTATTAATATAATTAGGAACAAATATGGCTAAGCTTTTCAGAGAAATATATACTGCATTTGTCCCATATACTATTAGTTAAATTCAATAAACGTAAAAACAGAAGAGGCGGTATTTATATTTGAGAGGTATACGTATTTTAGTAAAGAGAAATTATTCGATAAATATATTTGTTTTATAAGGATAATTTTATATTGAAATTTTTATTTTTTCTGTTTCTGCTTAAATTTGCAGCTCTTTTCCGACAACAAAATAAGTATAATTCTTTTGCCAACCCCTCAAACACATCTTTCGTTTTTTTGAATCAAACACCTCAAATCTTAAAAAGAAAAATATTTTAAAAAAATAAGTTGTTCGGAAAAAATATATTTTTTGCTTCGTAATAGCAGGTTATCTGATGTGACCAAATACTGTATAAGGACAACATATTGAATTATTGATCTATCATACCGATCCTTAATAAATAAACAAAATGACTTTTATTGTATAAATTATATTAATGTCATCTTTTATACGATTTATAATACATTATTTTCTTGATGTAGATCATAATGTGATTTGTAAACCATCGCGTCATCTTAACTGTCGTTAGCAGTTTTATCCTGACTTAGTTTAATATATTTTTTTTGGTACTGGACTTATTTATTTATTGGTACTAGACTTAATTAATTTTTGTTTGAGGAAAAAAATATTAATACCGGTTTTCATCTTATCATCATCTTATTGCTTAAGTGATGGAAAAGCTATTTTAATTTTTATTTATATGTAAAAAAGCTGTGTGTGAACGTGGAAACACGTGCTGCAATTTTCCACTGCATTTAGATTAGGAAATAGATTCGCTTTCGTTTGGTTTTCGGACGAATCTGTTTTGGAATTTCTTTCTAGAAATGTAATTTTAGTGTTTAATTAATTTGATTTCGAAAGAACTGTGCTTGTAGATTTCTTTTTTTTTAAAAACAACAAAGGCACTAAAACCCTAAATAAATTTTAGAGGTTTTCTATAATGAGAAATCAAAACTACTGAAAAATTGATTTTGGCAATTAATAGTTGGAAAATACCTTATAAATAAGTTCATTTTTTTTCTTAATTTTACACGCTTAATAGAAAATGTATTTACATTTTTTTTTTGCGATGTCAATATCCAAGAAGTCAAGGCTATCAAATAATTAAATTTAAGAGATAATCAAGGCAAAAACTTATTAAGTCCCAAGGTATTCTAAGAATAAATTTCGTTCCTTCCTGCGAAAAAAAATAGAGACCCCATGATTTTTTCAGCCAGAATTAGAAAATCTATTTGCTATTACCGATTTAACCAAATATATATACATCATGTTCAGATTTTTCTTTAAAAAAAAAAACATATATACAAGATAAGATTTATGGATATTTTGAAAATGATATTTTATCTTAAACCCAACTACTTATTAGCCGTTAATTATGTCAATATATATCACTTTTAAAACACAGGAAAATGAAGAGAAAAAAGGCATTAAGATAGCGATAGTATTTAAAATAGTGAGAGAGTTAGAAAATTAACATTTTGAAAGAAAAAGAAAAATATAAACGTAACAAAGGGGTTGTATGTGATGTCAGCATAAGACGTCATATTTATTTGTCTCTATTTAGAGTATTTATTAAAGGCAACAACGCGGAAGCACGTTGAAGATTCTTGCTTTGACCGATTTTGCAATTTGAATTAAAATCTTATATTTGTAATTTGTGTGGCTTATGTTGTTTTGTTGTTATCTCAACATTTTCAACTAACAAAATAAAGCTAATAAGAAGCTTCTTGCGTTTCGAGTTTGCTTGCTAGACCAAGTAAATTATTATTTATGAATGTTATATTTTTAATTTATTAATATATAATTATTAG
>JACEIK010006035.1:0-13123 GCA_018107945.1 Datura stramonium
ACATTTTAACTACAAATTACATGAGAATGTACAAATAACGATAGATAAACAAGACGAAATGAAGCATTTGAGTATCACTTGGGCATATAATTCTGCCCAATATCAAAGGGGAAGAATAAATTGGTGAAGGAGGTCCACCAGCTTCCAAGGTTAGGAGTTAGATTGATCGATTTGACCGATAGCGGTGTTGTGGTGCATAACGGGTCAGAATCATCCTTGGTAGTTGATTTTAAGTCCAGGCTAGATGAGGATCCAATATTGAGGAAGCTGAAGGAGGTAGTGCGGAGTCAGAAAGTGGAGGTTTTCTCCCATAAGGGAGATGGTGTGCCAAGATAACAGGGTCGACTATGTATTCTGGACATTGATAATTTGAGAGTTCAGATATTGCATGAGGCACATGGTACCAGATATTCTATTCATCAAGGATCCACGAAAATGTATCGAGATTTATGAGAAATCTATTGGTGGGATTGTATGAAGAAGAATATTGTGGAGTTCGTAGAAAAATGTTCAAACTATCAGCAAGTGAAGGTCGAGCTTTGGAAGTGGGAAGAAATCAATATGGACTTCATTACAGGTCTACCTCGTACTCGCCAACAATATGACTCCATTTGGGTAGTGATGGATAGGTTGACCAAGGCTGCACATTTCCTACCGGTCAAGACAACGGATTCAACAGACGATTGTGCTAATTTATATATTCAGGAGTTGGTTCGGCTTCATGGAGTGCCCTTGTCTATTATTTCAAACTGAGGTACTCAGTTTACTTCTCAATTATTGCGTTCGTTTAAAAAAGGGCTCGGGACTCAGGTTAAGCTAAGCACGACTTTTCATCCTCTTGAGGATATGTTTAGGGCGTGTGTTATGGATTTCAAAGGTAGTTGGGATGATCATTTTCCCTTAATCGAGTTTCCTTATAATAATAGTTACCACTCTAGTATCCAGATGGAACCGTTTGAGGCTCTCTACGGCCGAAGGTGAAGATTTCCCATCGGATGGTTCAAGGTTGGTGAGGCAACTATGGTAGGAAAAGATTCGATTCATGAGGCGATGGTGAAGGTTCAATCGTTAAGGAACCGGTTGAAAACCGCTCAGAGTCATCAGAAATCATATGCTGATCTAAGGAGAAGAGAATTGGAGTTTGATGTAGACGACTCGGTGTTTCTAGAGGTATCTCCCATGAAGGGAGTCATGCAGTTCATAAAGAAAGGTAATCTAAGTCCCCGTTATGTTGGCCCCTACGGGGTTGTGAGAAGAATTGGTAAGGTGGCGTATGAGTTGGACTTGCCTTTATAATTGGCTTCAGTTCACCCCATGTTCCATGTATCGCTTTTGAAGAAATGCTTGGGTGATCCATCCTTGGTAGTTCCGGTAGACAGCGTTGGTGTGACAGATTGGCTCAGTTATGAAGAAATTTCAGTTGAAATTTTGGATCGACAAGTTTGAAGGCTGGGGAACAAAGAGGTAGCTTCAGTTAAGGTTTTATGGAGGAATCAACATGTTGAGGGAGATACGTGGGAGGCCGAAGAGGACATGATGGCTAGATATCCACATTGGTTCTCTACCGACTCAGTTCCGACTTGAGGTATCAGTTTTTGGCCCTAATTCCCTAATCAGTTTCCATGTTCAGTTCATGTGTGTAAGTTTGAATTATTTTATGATAAATGTATGTGATGCCTGAACTTAGTTCAGCTATTGGTTCTTTTCGAAGGTAGTCATTCCGTTAAATTTCGGTTAAAATAATCAATATTGGAGTATGATAATTGCTTGTTTCTGTTTCCTGCTTGTTTCTAACATTCGAGGACGAATGTTTCCATGGGGGAGATATTGTTATACCCCGAGAATTCAAGAATCAGACCTGGAAGTGAATCAGAGAAAAATTGGAAAATGTTAGTGCAGTTGGAGAATGAGTCACTGAACGACTCGTGAGGAGGCCGAACGAGTCGTCAGGTGACTCGTGTGAAGGCTTAGAAGGATGAGGGACTCAAGGTTCCCACGGGTGATGTAAGGACTCGTGGTCAGACACCATGAGTCTTCATGTCATTCGTGGGGTGGTTCTAGAGGAAGATTGGAAAATTGATCCAGTGCACTTGACGGGAGGTGGCAACAGGTCGTGGCTGCTGGGGACGAGTCATCATGTCACTCGTTAGGAGCCCCGACAGACCATTTATCCAGTGAACCTAATCAGCGAACCAATGGATCATGTGCCCTGGTGACGAGTCGTCGGGTCGTCCGTTAGGACCCCCTGATAGTTATTCTCAGTGATTTCAGTAAGGGATTTTTCGTAATTCCTAAGTTCTAAGGGCCTATAGTACTTCGTTTTAAGCTCGTAATAGAGGGTTTCTAGCAGAGAAAAACCCATCTTAGGCCATTACTTTCATGCATGCCAGGTTGGGGGTTTGAGGAGAAGAATCAAGGTGAATTCTCAAGGTTCTAAAAGGGGGAATCTCAGCTGGGCAGTTAGGAAGAGTTAGAATTCTTCAATCCCAGGTATGTAAGGCTATGAGTGGGTGCTTCCTTCCACACCCATGCCCATTCACTATTAATTTGTTATTTGTTTGTAATTATCAAGTATGGGATTTCATTCGGTTGTATGATTCTTACATCTCTACTCATGAGTATGATTAAATTGAGTAGATGTTGATGATTTATCGATCTTGGGCGGATTGTAACATAATTTCTTTTACAAAATTGTTTTTCTAAAGATTGAATCTAAAATGCCCATGTGTGGATAGTTCATAATATAATGTGATGATGATGGAGTACATGATGAAAGGCATGTTTCCAACCTTACCCATAATTTTGATAATGTTTTCAAAGAAGATTAAATAGACCAAAGTATGGTAGAGCTTTGGGTTATGACCAAATGATGATTTTAAATTGTAATTTTCCCCGACATGACCTTACCACAAGGTTGACATGAAATTTTCCTTTAACCCTTATTATGAATTCTAGCTTGTGGTATGCTTCAAAGTAAAGCCTTCTCTATGCGTAAATCCTTAATTGATATGTATATTATTGTGCAACTTTGTTGAGGACAATGTTAAGCTTCATTTCACATGATGTTGAGTCTATCTATGATTTTTATTCAAAGCTTTGTCGAAATGACATTGTTGAGCTTCATATTTATATGGTGTCTAGTGTGTGCATGATTTCATAATGAGCTTTGTCAATAGACAATGTTGAGCTTCCTTTCATACGATGTTGATCTCATGCATGATTTCATGTTTAGCTTCATCACTAGATGATGTTGAGCTTCATATTTATACGATGTACAACATTGCATGTTTAGGAGAAGAGTCTAGCACTGAGTGGGCTAAGGGTGAATAACCCTACTCCCCAGAACTATGCACCGACGTAGGTTGATTCTATTATATTATTTGGACCTCCCTTGTGACCTATTCCTGGCCCGATTGGCCCCTTTCAGCTTGATATCGATATCATGGTAGTGTCCCTAGCCTTGACAAGGTTTTGGACGGCTCTTCCCACTTGAGTGTAATAGTCGGGACCACGTAAGCTCTATCGTTGTATGTCCGTTAAGTGATGAGTATCCCACTGTCTATATCATTCGAATTTTCATAACCATTAGTCATGATAATTATCATATGTATGCATGTGCAAGAAGCAAGGTTTGACACATTGTTTAGCTTTTAATATAAGTGTTATGTTTCAGCTTTGAGTCATTCGAGCCAATCATGATATTCTAAAGCTATGCATGGTCATGTTATGATAAGGATACGATTTCAGAATGATTTCTTATAGCCTTCTATTTTTCACTTCAAAGCTTATGATATGTCATGAAATTTTTTAAATCATTTATTTACTTAAGCGGTTTTACTTACCTTACATACTCGGTACATTCCAATTACTGACCGCATACTTTCTATGTTGCATCGTTTCATGATGTAGGATCCGGTTCTCAGGTCCAGCCCCATTCGTAGTCACTAATCAAAGTCAGTACCTGAGTCCTCATCTTTTGAGGACTATACTTTCAGTTATCTTGGTTGTATTTTCAATTTCAGTATTATTGAGCTAGTTTGGGGTATTGTCCTATCAGCTCGTCCAGATTAGAGGCTTATCAGACTTAGACACGTATTAAGCTTCAGATGTTCATTTTGTTTTTATGTTAAGTTAGACTTCCGCTAAGTTTATTATTATATTTTCTTCATGTTTATTGAATGAGTTAGTGAATGCTTATGTCATGGGTTGACTTGGGGTCTCTCAGGGTACCTTGTCCCATGTCTACGATCCAGGTCTACACTCAGGTCGTGACATGATCAAGGAAATCCTTCAAAGTTCTTCAATTCCTTCTTGGGCATTCGAGGAAGTGTTAGAATCAGCCATAACCAGGTATGTAAGGTTATGAATGGGTGTTTTCATTCACACCTATACCCAATCTCTCCTAATTCATGAAGTTTTGTTTTAAAAACTTATGGGGTTTTATCTTAAATATTGTGGAATTCTAATGATCTATCCATGGGTTATGGGTTATTACTTCTCATGTTTTACACCATATTTTATGAATCATGATAAGATTTTACAACTAATTTGATTATAAATTTATTGAATTTAATTTCTATTGAATTATGCCTAATTATGCAAGTTCTATGAAGAATCGAGTTATGATCTTTACATAAATTGTTGATATTCATAAACCCATCATGATTTATGAGTCATAATATGAATTTATTCAAATGCCCATTATGAAATTATGATTTAAAAAGTCTATACATGATTTGCAAGCATGCATGAACCTCATGATTTACTAACTATGTTTTTGGCCGACTCACAGGCCTTACCCTCATGGCTAGATCACATATTTACAAGAATGCTTATGATTATCATGATTTAACTTGTCCATGAATCTCATGCATATTATACTATGAGCACTATAAATGTTTTGGGAGTAGTATTTAACACCGAGTAGGTTCGGGGCCTAGGTTTTTCCCCGAATCTCAGAACCACGTACCACCGTAGGACATGATGGGACCTCCCTTGTGATTGTTCCCTTTCCCAAATGGGCCCTTTCTTGTGTGATATCATGCCCTTCATCGTTCTACCCTTGGCAAGGTACGAACACCCTCCGGACTAGGGATTTACAAGTCGGGCTCCATATGTGCTCATATGGGGTATGTTGGTTATAAGAATCTCCCATTTTCCTCATTATTTATGCATTCTTATGATTATGAAGTTTGTCTCAAGTCATATTCAATAAAGACTTTCTATTATGATTATAATTATGTCTAATTTACGAATGTTATGAAAACCTTGAGCATTATGTTTTTGTGTGCTAATTATGTTATGAGCATGTTGTCCCATTCTCATTATCTCTTATAAGGCTTTTATGTATTTTACATGTCCGTTTTACTTACCTTGCATACTCGGTACATTCCACATACTGACTGCATACTCTATGCTGTATTGTTTTATGATACAGGCTCCGATCTTTAGATCCAGCACCGACAGTAGTCCATCTTAGAGTTTAGCATCCATCTTCATAGTGAGTCCTCATTCTTCGAGGACCATATGTTTCAGTTATTGATGTTCCTTTTAGTTTTAAATTTTTGTCGGGTTAGTTGGGGATGTTGTCCCATCAACCCATCTGATACGAAAGAGGCTTTTAGACTATTTGTAGTACTCAGCTGTTATGTATTTAGTATGTTCCGCTTATCATGCTATGTTATGTTTATTCTTATGTTATATCGTTATGTTAATTATTCTGCTTTAATGATATGGAGTTAGATGAATGTTCATACCATGGGTCGACTTGGAGTCTCTCGGGGCTCCTTGTACCGTGTTACGATTTGGGTCTACGTTCGGGTCATGACATACAGTCTCCATATCAAAAAGCCTCTTCTTGTTGGACACCACTTCTTTCAAGCACTTTGCGTACTTGTGCATTCCCTTCAAAATATCAATCAAAGGAAGATTAATGTGAAGTTCATGAAACAAGCATCTTCCTTGCTTTTCTGAAGACTTTGAGGGATTGGTGGTGGTAGTCTCTTCACTTGTTGCACTGATACATGCCCAGTCTTGTCAACTCAGCATGCACCTTATCCTTCTTGTATTGTACTGGTGCATCATTTATATCTCGCTCACTCATAAAGTTAATAGCCGAGACCTGCTTTGGGTTTGGATTTGTTTCACTCGGTAAACCACCTTAAGGTCTAGTGTTCTGAGTTTCACTATCTGCTTCTCTAAGTTCCTAATGGATAACTACTGATTTTTAGCTCAGCTGCCATTTTTCCTTGGTCAGCTACCATTTGATTCTGGTTAACCATGATCTTCTATTACATATCCTTTATGTTTCTTGATCAGGGATTAGCTTTATTACCATGCTACTACTGATGTTAAGGCTGATAGTTGTGACTTTATCCCTTATTTTCACCCCAAGAGAAGTTAGGGTGATTCTATCAGTTCTTGTTGTAGGTGTTCCGATAATCTTGGTTCCCTCTCTGCATAATTCCTACAAAGTTTATGGACTGTAGATTATCTCCACAAGAGTTTTCCATATGATCGCTGCCTCCACATATCTCACACCAGCTTTGAGCTGGTGGAACTACATGTACATGTTCCTGTGGTTGAACCAAGTTCATCCTATTGGACTGTGTCATCATCTGGTTTTGGAAAGAGGCCATCTAAGCTGCCAAGGCACTCACGCTGTCAACCTTTATCATTTCAGCTATTTTTCTGATTGCTGCCCTCGATGCATCACTATGCTACTTTGAATTTTCTTGTGCAATCCTGTTAAGAAAAACATACAACTCATATGTTTTCTCCAATGCTTGACCCCTGTTGCATAATCTAACAAAATTTTAGTATGTGGGTCAAGACTTTCCACAAATATATGTGCCTGCACTTCATTGGTTTGCTGGTGATGAGGGCAGTCTCTGAGAAGAAATTTGAATCTTTGTCAAGCAAGATAGAAATTCTCATCAAGCCTCTACTTAAAGCTCAAAATTTCACTCCTTAGCTTTATAGTTTTTCCAAATGGGAAGAATTTTAGAGGAACTTACTTGTAAGGTCGTCCCATGTTGTGATGGAGTTTGGTGGTTCAACCTTCAACCACCTCTTTGCTTTTCCCAATAGTTAGAATGGAAAAAAAGTGAGCCAAACATAATCCGTTCACACTCTAGTGGGGATGAAAATGTAACTTTTCTCTAAGAAATTATACAAGTGCTGCTACGGATCCTCATGGATTAGGCTTGTGAATTGTCCACTTCTGTACAACAATTTCACTATGCTATACTTCACATCAAATCTTCCTCCAAGTTAACATTTGTCGCAAGTGGGATTGCCACTTCATGAACTGTTCTGGCCACCATCGTTATAGGAACAACCTTGTCCAATTGCACCTGCTGGATGGGATAAAGAGTATAAACCTCTCTTCTAAACTGTCTTAACCTTCTTTTAGGTTTGAGGTATGGCTTTACTAAATCTCTATCCCTTGCTAGCTTTCTTCAATGACAAACTTGTACCTGTAAAAGTGATGACTAAGAACAAGTTGTCATCACTTTCAGAAAATACAATAATAACACAGCAAAAAAGATATTCACCAATTGTACAAGTCCCCGACAATGGTGCCAAAAACGTATTGCACCCCAGCACATGCGATCGTTCAACTAGTAAAGTGACTCTTGTAAGTCAGATGTAAAACCCACAAAGACTTGACTTTTAGAAAATAACCGAATTTAAGTACTACTATCAATTTTTGCAAGTGCTATTGTTTTCATGATTTTTCTTGTTTGTTTTAAAAAATCTATGATTTATGACGAACAAAGTGTACACAATAATCGAAAATATTCAGTGATCTAGGCCTACATTCATACCTAGTATTAATTCATATTAGGTATATTTATTTCCTAAACACAAAGCATGTTAAAGAACAAGATCACATTCCTTGCACTCCACTGTCTATCCTAGGGTTTACCCTTTGAAGTTTGCACAAGAATTATAAGTGTATTCTAATGGTGATCAAGCATTAAAATAATAAAAACAGGAATTCAAGAATATTTATCAACGATAAACAATCAACTAAGCATGAATTTAAGCAAAACAATCATGTTTGTGGCCTCAACCTTAGAATGAGGATTTTAGGCACTCATTGTTCAACAAGAATCTAACAATGTATTTGAATTCATTTAATACAAGAATGTATGAAAGAGAAAAGGAAAACAATCCTAAAAATGATGTTAGCTTTAGTCGGACTTGCTCTTCCCAAAATATATCATGACATCTAAAATAATAGCTTACTTGTTCTATTTATAGGTGCGGGATATTTGGCTGTCAAAAACAATCTCTATGACACAGAGATAGTCATGCTTCTTGGCCACCATGGCATGACCTGGTCGTGCAATAACTCTAGATAAGGAGTTGGAGAAGCATTGAATAGGTGTGGAACATTGGTGGTCACGACACATCTACTTTGTGGAATGGAGAAAACGTGAGGCACACTGGATAAAAGTCCTTACATGCAACATAACAGCATCACACAACCATCATCGCGCATAACCCTTGGCGTGGACTTGGCACTCTATTTTGTGTACATATAAAGCTCGGCGTGGCGCCTTGATGGTCACCTCAATCTACTAGCATGCCATGTTGCTTGGTGCACCATTGCATTTTTTTGGCTTTGACAACTGCTCCAATGTGAACTTCACTTCAAGCCTCTACCTTGATCTTTCATCCTCACATTGAGCTCCTTCATTAAGCATTTTCCACCTACAAAAAGACTCAACACAATTGTTAGTCCATGAACACATTTTTAAGCAGAATACATGAGATTATCTAGAGCTCTGGATGGAATTCTGGTGATGATAGAGTTGGGGCTGACGACCTCTCATGGTACTGGGAGAGATGTCCACCACCGAACCTTTGTTGAGAGTACCCATAGCTTCCTGTCCTGGCCCTCTTGGCCTCTTTCTCCCTTTTCTTCATCTTGCCCTGCCTCTATCTGCTGGGCATATATTATCAGTTAGTAGATATCTATATCACTAATTATCATGGTCATCCTGCACTCCTCGACCAACGAATTCGCAACACCATTCACGAACTTACTCATACAAGCCCTCGGATCAGCAACCACCTCAAGATCATACTTGGATAGCTGGTTAAACTTCAGTACATACTCCTTCACAGTTATATCATTCTACTTCAGATTGATGAACTCAGCTTCCTTTGCTTCCCTTAACTGTCGGTAGAAGAAAGTGTCCAAGAAATCCGTAACAAACTCATCCCAACCAATAGGGATTACACCAACTCCCCTATTCTCCTTCTACTGTCAGAACCATATATGAGCAACCCCTTTCAGCTGATAGGAAGCCAAGTCTGCACCTTCCTCTCTTAAAGCACCCATAACTTGGGTAATCTTCGGACCTCCTCAATAAAATCCTGTGAGTCCTCATCCACCTTTGACCCATGAAACTCAAATGGGTTTATCCTGATGAAATATCACCCGCTTCTATATTCCCATTTTGTTTCAAATAAGCCATAGCCTGCTGGTTGACCTGGGCTGCCATGGACTGTGCTAACATCTAAAATGCAACCTCTAACTCAGCATGAGTCACCTGCTCTAGCAAGGGATCAAATGGAGCTAGTGGGGCTGGCCGATGCCCTTCTCCATTGCCATTCTCATGGAAATTGATGTTTCCATTTTTCTTTCATTGGATTAGTGATGAGGCATATTTTCGAAAATGCATATAGCTCGAGTTAGAGTAATAAAGGGAGGGAAACTTCATTGCACGACTTAGATCATGAAGGAAGGAAAATTTCCTAAAATGCCTCATAGATCCCCATTGGTGTGACGTGTTGTATACTTATGAAGAAACCTCTACATATTGTGGTTTTCAAGCACACTAGGTGTCACGACCCGAGTTCACACCTTGGATGTGATACGGTACTTAGAGTCATACGTGACCCTAAGCAAACCCTAGTAGAGCATATTCTACTAAAAACTTATCTGCTGAGAATAATCCTAAAAGAGCGAAAGCTAATAATAGAAATAAACTGATACTTAATAATGAACAAATTTGAATAAAATTTTAAATCTCATGCTGACATTATAATCACTGTCTGAAAGCCTTATAAAAATAAACTGATGAGTTACTAGGACAAACCCCCATCTAACTTGAATTTTTGAAACACAAACTGAAATGACAACTACTGAAAATAAAGCCAGGATCCTCAGGAGATGAGGACTCACCAAAAGAGTACTGCGGTGCTAAATTAAAAGAAGAACTAACCGCCCTACTGGGTCTGAGAACCTAAACCTATATCATAAAATGATATAGCATAAAAGTATGTATCGGTACATTGAACATACTGAGTATGCGAGAAGGAACTAAAACATATATATATATCGAGTAATAGGAAGTTGTACTGAAATACTAAAAAAATAGACCGAAATCGAAAGAAACTGAAATCATAACTGAACTGGACAAAACTATGTTGTGATGTACTGTGGGAGAGACTATAATCGACATGTAACCATGTGTGCTAAATGTTGAGTCTGATGTATACCCCCTATCCGAGAAGGCCCACTATACCTTGCTAGGGTATAGTAGTTGAACTGAGTGATTATCATGTGGAGCCCATCCGGGCTAGTAACCTATGGTGACAACATAGTTTTAGAACCCTGGGTGCACTGAACCCCAGCTTGCTCGGTGCTAAGTACTACTCCCACTGAAAGTCCTAGCTGTGCCTAAATGTGTTGATAGCTCAAAACTTTTGTGCTAAGAATTAACTTAGAACTACTTATTTGGAATTATTTTGAGAGTATAAGGACCTGAAAGAAACTATGTTCAAAGTCTTGTCAGATATGCTTTATCTAAAAGCTTCATAACGATTTAAAGAACAAATAACAAGTTGTCAAACTAATACTGCTAAGGTTACTGAGTTTCTCAAAGACTGATAATAATCAAACTGATCAACTAACATTTCTGTAAAATACTAAGTAATAAGCATTAACTGAGACTCTGAGACTGAATATGCCAAAATATTAACTCCTATTCAAGTATTTGTACTAATCATTCATAATTCGAGTAATATCTACCATAGATAAATAATATTTCTGTCGGAGTTCTAAATCATGCAAGTTTTACTTAGAATTATGCTAAGCATCAAGATTGATAAAGCAAACTGAATAAATATAACGAGGGAATGAATTTCAAGTAAGAATAACCATGTAAAGGTAGGTAAATAACAAGATTTAAGTAGTCTCTTAATTAACTGAAAACCCTAGCTTCAAATCTTCTACAAGGCTACAATTTAAAAGGGCTTTCTAAAATTAATTTGGGATAAAAGGATGGAAGAATCCCCTTGTTGAATTACCAAATACCTGATGAAGGAGATCCCTTAGTAGAATCTTGAAAATCTTAAGGAGAATTGAAAGCCCTAGCTCTTTCTTGAGAAAGGAACTCTGATGTTTATGTACGTAAATATGAAAGTCTAAGTGGGCAATGAGGGAGAAGAACTGTTTACCCCTTGAAAACCTCAAAAATTATTCCTAATATGATGTAGTTTTAGGACATTAAAATAACAGGAAGGTTGTTCCTTATCAAAAAAATCAATCTATNAGTGGGCAATGAGGGAGAAGAACTGTTTACCCCTTGAAAACCTCAAAAATTATTCCTAATATGATGTAGTTTTAGGACATTAAAATAACAGGAAGTGATAAAAATGCCCCTGGGATAAGTTTGAAAGACAGCCCGTCGGCATCTAACGGATCATACAACGAGTCATTAGCAGTGAGCACGACTCATTGGGACCAGTCGTTGGTCCTGGGCATTCAAACTTCTGGCTCTAGGCTTAACTAAATGACGGGAACAACAACTCGTTAGATGAGACAATGAGTCATTGGTTCCACCCATGGTCCCTGGAAGAATTTTGGACAATATATGAACTCCCCCTGATAACTCACCAGATGAGTCATTACTCCTGCTAATGACTCATTACCTCGACTCATCGTCACCACTAGAAATGTTCCATACTTTCACCCCCTCCCAAATAACGACTAAATTTATGAGTCGTTACACGAAACAACGACTCGTTGTTTGGCTCGTTGGTTCTACGGTGGAGGTTTTGATAGGTTTTAGTACTGAGTAACAACGAGTAACAGGACAAATTATTACTCCTCAAAATTGGTCATTCCATGTCTGTTTGGTTCCTGAATGACAACTTGCAGGGCTGAAAACGGCTCAGGTAATGGGTCATTGTTATTGACAATGACTCATTGTCTGAGTCGTTCTGAGATAAAATTTTCTGGTTTATTTCTGGTTATTCCTGTTAAGTATAGATTTTGGTCTATGAAACTTTTGGCATGTTATACTACGACACCCTTAAACCTTTGCTCAGATACCATGTTTCTTATGACCTGAGTGTAGACCCTACATCGAGACACGAGACCTAGAACCATGAATGGCTCCAAGTTAAACCATGGTACATACATAGCATGAAAGAGAGAGTCTATTTAATATTGAAATAAATTCAAACTCAACATAAGAGGAATTATGCCTAATATGAAAACATAAGTGTAACTATAACTTAACAATGTCGAACCATCTGTACATAGTTGGGTGAAAAGTCTCTAAACATATTGTCACGCCCCGCCTTGGGGGGTATAACTAGCACCTGGTGCCCTAGTAGGACCTGGATTGCTAACTATTGAGCCTAAGCACATCTGGTGCCTGGCTGGCTCTATCTAAGATTCCTGGAAACAACGGGCTATATAACGGCTGTAAATACAGCCTCAGGCCGACTGGGCATATAGCCACCTGTTCTGCAACATCAGCTAACCAGAGACACACTAAAAAAAGGGAAACCTATGCGGGCCGACAAGGCCACCATGCTGTCTAGTTATCTCTAACTCAATATGAGGAACACTGAATATTTACGTGACCGGCAAGGTCACCACTACTATCTGAATACAGCCCCACACGGCCAACACAATCAACAGCACTAAACAACTAAACATATGCACGGCCCCACACGACCGACACAACTAACCACAGGGAGATATATGTATATACAATCTGCAAGCCTCTATGAATACTGATAAGATGGTCGGGACAGGGCCCCGACCTACCCGTACTGTACAATAAAAGAAAATGAACTACACCTCTGAATA